>CP139504.1:244886428-244981541 GCA_021014915.2 Artemisia tridentata subsp. tridentata
CAACTAGGGTATTGTACAAAGGGTTTTTATAAGTTAAAAGGGAATGGTTTCCAAAAATAGTAAGTTTCTAGGTTGTTTGCCCATCTCATTATCTTAGTTTTATTAGTGGCTGAAAACTTTCTCCGTCTTCCAAAAATCACTACTTGCAAACCGCAAGTCCAATTATTAAGTTCTTTATATCCCTAGTTTCCTTTAAGTCCCTAGTGTACTGGAAAAATAAGTTTACCCAAATTGCTAGTCTAACCACTTTTTATAAATTTTCATTACAGGCATGTCCTAAAGAAAAGTGTGACTGAATTTTACGGCTTACCGTATCTGCCGCCATTTGAAATCTATAGGTCCTATAAAAGTGAGGCCAATTGGAGGTAATAGCTCTATTTGTCTAGTACAGGTAGCATATTTGATTTTCAAAAAGTTATGTTGGTCCTCTAATATCTACCTTAGGAAGATGATATTGTGGTGTGGTCGGGTGGTCGGCCGGAATAGGAAAACACATCCATGGTGGTGTTAGAGAGAGAAAGTAGAGAGAAGAAGAGAGAGTGGTGTTGCAAAACATAATATTATTATGAAAAACACACACCTCACTAGTGAAACTAGTGAGGTATATATACTAGTACATAGATAAGGTTAATCATACCTCTCAACCCTTACTAGGATAAGTTGTGATACCACAACATTCTTGTTCCCCCCGAGACTATACAAGTGTCTCGAGGGTGGGATATCTAATCTAGTAAACTATATGTATTTCTGTGTTCCAAAAATCTCCCCCTAAATACATATAGTCTAGATTAGTGAACATTGATGTCTTCAACTAACGCTGAGGATAACCTGAAGCTCTCTCTTTCGAATAAACCTCGGCTTTGTTCTGTTGCTCTGAGCTTGGTGTGCAGCATCCTTGAAGACAAGACAAGTTTCTCGAGGGTGGGATATCTAATCTAGTAAACTATATGTATTTCTGTGTTCCAAAAATCTCCCCCTAAATACAGATAGTCTAGATTAGTGAACATTGATGTCTTCAACTAACGCTGAGGATAACCTGAAGCTCTCTCTTTCGAATAAACCTCGGCTTTGGTCTGTTGCTCTGAGCTTGGTGTGCAGCATCCTTGAAGACAAGCAATGAGATGCTTGGTATCACAATGTTCCAACATATTACAATGTTCCCTAATCATGTTTTCATGGAAGACCCTATATCATGATTTACACTTTTTGTGTTCCAACAATCTCCCCCAAAGGATAGATCATGGGGTCTTCTAATGTAAGGCAATCGGTCTTTGTATCTTTGAGCTTCAATGTATTGCTTCTAGAGATTTTATAATGCTCAAAGTTCTAGTATTTCTTTTGTCACCTGCAAAACTCTACTTATCAGTGCTTGATGTTCAACATCCATCTCTAGCTGCTTGAAGAACATCTGATACAACAGATCTTCCAGCGTCACTTGTGATGATCTGGTGAGTAACAGGAGGTTTAGGTGCATCTTCGACTTTCTTTAAGATATCTCTCATAATACTATGGTCAAATTCTTCTGGATTGCATGATTCCCAAGTAGGTGAGGCATTAAACATATCCATTATCAACTGATTGTTTTATCTTCGTTTGTTTTGTCATTCATTCATTGTAGAAGATATCTTGTATTGATGTTTCAGCCCCTTCGTCATATTCCTCGTTACTTTCAGCAGCAGACTTACCAGATGTAAATGATACTTCCTCAGGCTTTTCAACGGTTGGGTTTTCATCTCTCACCTCTAATTGTTTATCTTCTGCAACTAACCCATCTTTCTCCAGCTCCTACTCTGTCTTTATTCCCCCTTCTTGTAACTTTGCCTAATACACTTCAGCTGCTACACTTTCATCTTCTTGCACAACATCTTCAAAAACATCTTTCGGAATTAACTATGTGGAGTGTTCTTTGACATCTTCAACAGGTTTTGATGAGCATGAGAGTTTTTATTATTATTGGTGAGATGAGGTAGATTGTTTCATGATTTTAGTACCAGCAGCTACTGAAGATCTCAATCTCGTATGCCGTTTCTCCCCCTCAGGATTATCCTGATAGGGATTATCTTGACGGAGGCTTCGAGATTGAGGTCGGAAAGTTTGTTTTGTCCGTGACTCTTATGGGGTTTTTAATAGGGTTCTGATACAGAAGAAACCTTCAATAAGACCGAAAAGGTTCTTTGTATTTCTTCCTTGGAGCAGTTGGAATGAGTGTTGTTGTTGTTGCAGATGTGATAATATGAGATGTGATTGTCTGGTATTCTTCACTGTGGATGTTGATGATGTATGAGTTTTTGCAGTTGATGGTTCCTGTGATGTAGGAATTGTTGTAATTGTTGTTGTTGTTGTTGTTGTTGTTGTTGTTGTTGTTGTTGTTGTTGTTGTTGTTGTTGCTGTTGCTTCTTGTTGCTGTTGCTTCTTGTGTTGGTATTGGTGATGATGATGGTGATGGGGCCTTCTCTTTCTTGGTAATCGGTAACTAACCGGGCTCACATAGAGTACCCGTTAGCAAACTCGTCGATGTATCAATGAATGATGCATGAGTTGTTCGACCGGCTTTCAGAGCTGGCGTGATGTTAACTCTGGCCGGATTTTCGGGTGATCCTCGTGAAGATTCTTTAGTAGAATCTACTAAGCCCGTTCCAAAATCCACAGAAGGATTTATAGAAGCATCATAATGTATGACTTGGTTTAACTCAGAGGTCCTAATAGAACTATAGTTTTCAAACTTCTTCTACGTCTTAGCCTTCCTTCTAAGTGTTTAAGCTCCGACCCCCTTATTATCTCCATCATTGTCATCTATATGTTCACTTCTATTCCTCTCCAACAAATTATCCTTATCCTCCTTAAAAGGTTCCATTTCACTTGATCCACCCCCTTATCCTGCCATAAGGCATCCATTTTTGTGCCTACGTTTGTGTTAGGAACACGTTTCATAATTTTCCAAGTCTTGGTCATTTGTATTTATTTAGTTGCTCATGAAATGGGCTTTATGTTTGTTAAACACCACATGGCCACATTAGAAGCCCATGGGCCATGTTGTCTAGTGAATTCTTTCTAGAAGATCTCATGCATATGTCGCCCTAGTATTTTGCCTATAAATAGAAGGCATATGCATCCATGTTAGTTGTTGGTTTTATTCTCCTTGTTACCGAACCTTTGTCAATCTTATGAGTGAATAAATCATCCATCTCTTCTTCATCTTATTTCTCTTATTAATTGTTCTCTTGTTATACTTTACTTATTATACGATTGTTATAGTTATTGTACGTGGTATTAGATCTTGTGTTTAGCTAGAAATAGGACCTAACAGTTTGTTTTCTCAAGATGTTCTACTCACGTAGTAACATTCATCCATAAGTTCCTACAACTCCGCAGATTCACTTGACACTTTCTTTTTAGCACTTTTTCTTTAGTCATTGCATGACTTCAATTTGTGTGATGCCTCCAACATGTGATTACTTTTTATATCTACCCTTCTTAATACCTAATGAGACGCTAGACACAACTTTCCTATGCATTTCCTAGGTAGGTCCGCTCGGTTTTGAGCTTTCCATAGAAATTCTAGCTACCCGTACAATCTCCTTTTTCTACCTTCGTGGTTTGAGCAGCAGGATACAAAAATGCTCTTAGAATAGATAATGCACTATGTGTTGTAGCATTAGGTATTTGCTGTGATATGATATCGGTTTATCAAGTCTGCAAAGATGAGCTTGATGACCCTCACGAAAGGTATATATGGTTCTTCCTTATTCTTCGACTCCTTTTTCAACGATGTTGTGAATTCAAAGACGTAGGTGTCCATATTTGTTGTAAGAGTTGCAAGTTTAGTGTCCTCCACGAGTTGGATGTGGTGCCAGAATTTTTGAAGGTATTTGATAATGTTGGAAACAGTGTCAGTGATTGCGGGAAATATGGAATGATTCTTGAGAAGTTTAACGATTGTAGAGTTATCATAGTGAAAGGATTATCGGATAAATTGATGGTTAAGAAACTCCAATCTTGAGAAATTCATTTTCTGGAAGAAGTTTTTCATTTGTCGGATTGGAAACTTCGTGTACTTCTTCCTGAATGTTTTGTGGTTGTTCTTTTTCTTGAGCCATTTTTGTGATGTGATTCTGAAATGATATGATAGATGTTAAGTATATGGATAAATTTAAATTTATTTCATTCTGTCTGTTTTTGTATGATCTGACATTTCTTTTTCGAGCATATTTCTTTTTTTTTTCTTTTCTTATGCTTTCTTGCTTTTATAGCATAAGCCATGCTATTTTCTTTTCACATGCGATTTAATTCTCTCTATTTGTTTTTGTTTTTCCTCAACAAAAGTTTGTTTTGAGTGATACTTTTTCAAAGAATTTTGAGGTTTAGATTGAACGTTGTTTTATTTTGCTCATGCTTTTAAAATATACGTTCATCTAACCTTTATGAAGTTTTAGGAAAAAGTATCCACTATTTGTTTCAAACTTAAGTAATCTAGTGTATACTAGAGAACTTGATTAGAAAAACATTTACAAAGATCATTTAATTGCACGAGCGTGAGATTTCTTGAAAAATGACTAAACTTTGAACTCTCTATTACGTTGCCTAGTTAAAGGTGTAGGATCCCACGAAAATCCATTATGATAATCCTCATTTATTAAAGATAACCTCGAGTTATCATTTAACAAAACCCATTTTTACGAGGAAATTAAAATTTTTCTTTTCTTGATATATTATTTTCACCATGTCACGACATCACAACAATTACCAAATAACAACACTAGTACTCGACGTGCTTTACGAAACATAACTATTACATAAAAGTTAGTAGTTCACAAAAATCACCATTTACACTAATTATTATACTTCCTACCTACTTACAACTTATATTAATACAAACGTGTGAATAACTATACAATCCAACAACAATGGACAAAACTCTAGATATTTTGGATGTCGGTAAAATAGGCTTAGCTGTCCATCAAAACACAGTAACATCAATAATTGTTCAAAATATGCATAGCTGTCCAAACCACAGTAACACCAAAGACTTCTATAGTCAATAAAAACGTGTGTATTTCTCCTATATTATACCTAACTCTCCCTCACCTCACTCACTTCCTATCCTAACTCTCTCTCACCTCACTCTCTCTCTAAGTCTTTCGACCCAAATCCGGCCACCACCAGCACACCGCCGCTCACCCTACTACACCACCAACATCAAAATGATCCTCTCACTCTCCCCGTCACTCCCATGTACTCCACGCGCCAAGAAACTTCCCCAAGCACCACGTTAACAACCCCACAGCCACTTCTTTTGATGTTTTAAACCAAGATAAGAATAGATCGAAAGGTGTTTCAAGGTATTATTTTGGTTCGAGGTCACCACGCGCCACCACAGCCGCCATAGGCTGTCACCACAGCGCCACCGTCTTCCTCCTCCATCTTTCCTGCCTCTCGTCTTCTTTGGTATAACGGAATCGTATATTACTTATATTTTTTTTTATTTTTACCGATTATATTATTGTTATGTTTTCGTGGGTTTAACAACGAATTTAAATTGGTTTCTATTAATTTGCGACTATGAAATGGATTAAAAACCGGATTTACAATGACTGATGAAATGGTCTCGTGTGGTAAGATGTGACTGAAAATGGTGTTTGTTTTGACTACTATTGGGTCTCGGTTCGGGAATGGCATAAATGGTAAGACTGTGGTTGAAATTTTGTGTTTATGGTTATTATCGTTATTTGTTGTCTTGGAATATTGCCGTGTTGTGGCTACTCTTGGCGCACCAAAGAAAACCCAGGAGGGTTTGTTGTTCTCTGTTTGATGAAACGCGCAAAGGCGCATATGTTTTGGCTGTTGGGTCAACGAGACACCCAAATGGGTGTCGTTGTTGTTGGTTGTAGTAGTTTGGTTCAACGGGAACCACCACAAAGGTGTTTGTCCCTTCTTCTGTGTCGAAACAAGAGACAACACCCATATAGGGTGCGTTAGTTTGTTGTGTACCTTGAATCAGGGTGCGTTTTAGTTTTTGTTTGTGTTGTAGTCCAAATTGTGTTAAACTGAGTTTGTGTTAAGATTTGCTTTGGGCTCAATAGCCCAAGTAAGGGTGACAGTTTATTTGGTTGTCGGGCCTAAGCCCAACATTAAATTATGGTGCGTTTGATTGTTATCTGGGCCGAAGCCCAAGGGATGTGTTGGACTAAAAATTTTAAAGGAGAAGAATTAAAATATTGTGGGTTCAAAATTTAATTTAACTTGTTGGCGGACTAACGTTTTAACTTTAATAGACGTACGTTTCGGATTTTACCTGGAAACTGTGACATTGATTTGAATACGGATTTGATTATAGTACTTGGACATTGGACAAACGCGGATCGTTATCGGACTTATAATATTGGATAACGGACTTATTGAACATTTTGACTCGAGATGGTATAATATATTAACTTCAATATGAACTTAATATATTAAACACGAAACGAATCCAAAATCTTCAATAAAACTAAAACTAATATTTACAAGAAATATTATCGAGACATAAATTTATAAATTATTGTAATTTCAGATTTGGTTAGTCCAAGTCTCAACGATTTGAGAAAAACTGATTTTGATAGTTAAACTCTTTCCTATTTTACAAGACGCTTATCTTTTATACAAACTATTTGGGATAACGGGGTAAATGCCGAAACGCACAAACTAGTTATTTGATTTGAGGTGTTTGTTTGTCTTTAGCTGCTAAGTTGTCCTCCTTGGTTTGAGTTCTTGTCAGTATCCTCTTGAGTTAGTTGATGTCTATTCTATTTGGTGGAAGTTGCCTGTCGAGTCTAGGTTATCTTACCACACCACATAAAACATTTAAACTAAGCTTTTGATAAGTTTTGAAAACTGAGTAATCCACGAAAACTACGACACATTGTCTTTTATAGACTTTATTATTGTGCGAGATGTATTTTGAGATAATCGTATACGTACTAGGTTGTGCCGATCCTAGACCGTTGTAATATGCTCTAGATGTCAGTCGTGTCAGTGTGATCTTTGCTTTGTTGTGGCTAAGGTGAGTCGTGGCCCCTACTTTTCACACTTGTTTCTAATAATTCTTTTGGGGGAGATACATGCTTTAACTGTTTCATATTACTTGAAAACTCTCATGATTTGCTCAAAACTATCAACTATGCTTTATATGTTTGAATCATACTTGAAAGGAATACATGTACGTTATATGTGCAAATTGTTTGATTAGCTTAAACACGGAACTTGAAATATAACATCTTCGAACTACTTGACGTAACATGATGCCGAAACTCCTTGCATGTATTCATATAACAAATGAATAAACTGTTACTTTACTATGATAATTCTACATTTCACTGGAAATAATTGCCAAAATCAGAATACGTATATTTTATGAACCCCGAGACCTATATTGCCTAAGCACACTTTATTGCCATAAAGTCCCTTGATCATGAGCCATTAATCACTGCGGTGAGCGCGAATATAGTAACAGCTTCGAAACCTGTTGGAGGCTGACGACCTATCCCACTAAATACTTGGACGGAATGCCTATATGGTTAGTCGTATTTAGTCGCGATGCACTATATTTGAGAAAAATAGGAATTGGCAAGTCACCTATTACACGAGGGCAAAACTTTCGTCATTAATTTGGTGAACACTCCGTTTTACGGTACTCTGTTAACGTTTTGCGTGTCATGAGGCTTAGGGCAATATAACTTTATGAATATATGAATGTTTCATATATATCCTCGGATACAGCTGTATTTAGAAGACCACCACTTTACACTGATAGATTTCAGACTCTTGATTATAAATTTCATTATGTGTTATGATTATGAATCCTGTACTTGAATTTTAACTGTTATCATATGTGACTTAAATGAGAATTCTACAAAAGACAACCCAAAATGCTTGGTATATCGTTACACTTACAAGCTGACTCAACAGTCTATATCGAGCGAATAACAACGTAGCTCATCTGCATTTATAACTTGAACTTATGATTTTGGAAATCATACATGATTTGCTTGTGGATTTTTATACAATACAACTTACTATTTATTTCATGAAGAATTATTATTTACTCCAACAATCACTATACACCTTTTAAATTCATTGGAAGAAAGTTATGTTCTAACAAACTCCACGAACTCACCAACCATTGTGTTGACATTTTAAGCATGTTTATCTCAGGTAATTAACGGAGCAGGACAAGACACGGAGCGGGCATCTTCTACTCTGATAAATAAACTGGTGTAAAATCAAATATGTCATTCTTTCCAAATTATCACATTTTCTCATGGGATTTTCAAATCGAATAATTCACATTTGTATCAAGAATATTCTTTTGAATGACATATAACTTTCAAAACGCCCCTTCCGGGCCGTTTTCTGAAATTTAAACCTCGATCCTCACCGTAACACCCTAATTACTTTTCCGCTGCCACAAACCAAATTAGGAGGTGTTACAAAAGGAGTCCATTATCAGCTTTTAGGTGATAACTATTCCTAATAACTATCTTGAAGATGAGAAGTTCTTAGTTAGATCAAGTATAAGTCGTCTCAAAAGAGCTTTTTGTTGCATAAGAGTGAGATTTCCCTAAACATATGAAAACCTTGAATACTCTATTACGTTGCATAGCTAAAGGGATGCATTATCAGTTTTTACATAACAACTAGCCCTAATAACCACCTTGAAGATAAGATATTCTTAGTTAAGATAGTGTCTAGTTATCTCAAAACCATTTGGAAAACAGATTTGAGTGAAAAATGATTCAATGTTGCATGAATTTGTTTTAAATGAGAATTCATAGCATTGGCAACCGAGAAACAATTTAAATTTGAATCCGTCAAAATCATACATTCACATTGACATATTGAAATGTCATGCACAAAGTGTATCTAAAAATGCAATCATAGAATAGTCTAAATATTTTAATTAAACATATGCATCTCGAACTACTTAAAGGTAATATCGGGATACAATCCTTGTCTAATAAATACTAAACTAATCATATGCAATTTGTATTCACAAATTTAAAATCTGCTTTAAAATATTTCTCATTTAAAATATGATTTATGAATTTAAGAAATACACTTTTGTGTTAAACAATGTGCTCAATTGTGAAACTTAAAGTTTTTGAAAAATAAATTTGACAAAGATTTAAGTTTCTGAACAAGTAATGACTTTTTGGAAAATGTTTTGAACAAATATTTACTTTGTCAACATTAAGAAAAATAATTACAAGAGTTTTTACAAAGTATAAAACTTTTAAAAAGTCTCGTAAATATTTTTGAAAATTTAGGCAGAGTAACGTTTAGAAATAAGTGGGTAAAAAGAAGTTTTGCAAGATTTGCTCTCGCAATGATTTGATATCGCAACAAAGTTATGTAATACCTGAAACTCAGAAACATGTAAAATGACCAAAATGCCCTCACTACTTAAGAATTTAATTACAAGTTATTATAAGTACCAAAATAATCTGAATAATATTAAATAAAATACATATAAATTAAAATAAAGTTAAGACAAGTTTTGTAATAATTTTATATGTCCAAAATAAATTACATGTCACCACAAAAATATCCAAAACCGATTATACATTTGTTTTAATATATTTCGGTATATTTTAAATTAATAGAGTAAACCTCAATTTTGGTCCTTGTGGTTGTACCAATATTTCACTTTTGGTCCAAAATTCAAAAAATGTTCAATTTTGGTCCAAAAGTACACGTGGACTTCAATTTTGGTCCAATTTCTAACCTAGTTAATGGTCGTTAGTCTTTTCAGTTAAGTACGTTGCACCGTTAGTCCTTTAACTTAACGGTCGTTAGCAATGTTTGCACCGTTAGTCCTTTCAGTTAAGTACGTTGCACCGTTAGTCCTTTAACCTAGTTAATGGTCGTTGAGTCCGTTTTTCTTCCGTTTTCATACGTTTTCGTCCGTTTTTCTTACGTTTTTCCGTTTTTGTCCGTTTTTCTTACGTTTTTATCCGTTTTTCTTACGTTTTGTCCGTTTTTCTTACGTTTTTGTCCGTTTTTCTTACGTTTTTTCCGTTTTCATCCGTTTTTGTCCGTTTTTCTTACGTTTTTTCCGTTTTTGTCCGTTTTTCTTACGTTTTTGTCCGTTTTTCTTACGTTTTTTTTCGTTTTCATACGTTTTTGTCCGTTTTTCATACGTTTTTTCCGTTTTCATACGTCTTTGTCCGTTTTTCTTGCGTTTTTTCCGTTTTCATACGTTTTTGTCCGTTTTTCATACGTTTTTTCCGTTTTCATACGTTTTTGTCCGTTTTCTTACATTTTTTTTCCGTTTTTGTCCGTTTTTCTTACGTTTGTTACGTTTTTGTCCGTTTTCATACGTTTTTGTCCGTTTTTCTTACGTTTTTTTCCGTATTTGTCCGTTTTTATCCGTTTTTGTCCATTTTTCTTACGTTTTTTTTGTATTTGTCCTAATTTTTTTTGTCCGAATATTATATCTGGTGACTGATGGTGTGTGCGATACACGTCTTTCACATTATCGGAGAGCTGATCACTCT
The DNA here is from genome assembly GCA_021014915.2 of Artemisia tridentata subsp. tridentata. NCBI lineage: Eukaryota > Viridiplantae > Streptophyta > Magnoliopsida > Asterales > Asteraceae > Artemisia > Artemisia tridentata. The sequence continues at coordinate 244,896,961 of CP139504.1, forward strand.
ACACAGGTTTGTTTATTATTTGTATGCTATGTTATCTGGGCTCGTGATAGATTCCTGTGTTCTTGTTTTTCTTAAATCTTATTCACTTTTGTGCTTTTCTTTTATTCATGATCCATTTCTCATTCCTTTCATTTTGATTTCGTATCGGTATGACCTGCATTCCTGATTTTCCTTGTACTGTTATCCATTATCGTTTCTAGTTATCTATATATCTGTTCACTGAGCTCTCGTAGCTCAGCCGCGTTTTCTTTTTCACGTGGCAGGTATTAGTAGGAAGCTGGGAATGAGTGAAGAGTGCACCTTGGACTTAGAGGATTGGATAGCAATGCTGGGTTAGAGTTGTATTGAAGACATTATGTTTTAGAATTAGTTTTGGAAGTTTTAATTGTAACCATTTAGATTCAATATTTCATTTGAAATCCTTGAATTTTTGTATTACTGTATTAGTATGCTTTGTTGTGATATGATAAGTATCCATTGTTGTGATATCTTTACCCTTGTCGGGTTGGGGTGTTACAAGTTAACTGTCGCAAGCATGGTCAAACATTTGTTTCAGAAAATAAAGTTGTAATACTAATGGCTATCGCAAAACATTTTGGGAAAAGAAACAAAACAAACTCTTAAACCACGTTTTTAAGCACATATCTTCACCAAATTCATAAAAAATTTGTATAGAATGGAAAAAACTCTTTCTTAATCTCAAATATATTATTCTAACACACGTTTTATAAGATTAAACACGTTAAAGAGTAATCTTATGAATACATATGAAAGTAAAAGATATTCTAGAAAGAGAGAGTTTTTAAAATCTACAAAGATCAAAACGTTTATTACTAATGAAGATATCGCAAGGGACCTCTTGCAACATTATGCTCGTACATAGGTAACGCAACAAGCATTCGCAAAGGCCTCGCAAGCTTTTTAAAAACCTTAGTAAAGTCTTTATGGCTTTATCCCTATGTATCGCAAATCACCATTATTAGTGTCGCAAACTTTTACTGTTTATATATGCCCAATTTGATCCATTTAAACCCAAATCTAGCCATTTAAAACCCAATTTTCTTTAAAAGTGAATGATCTAAACACTATTTCTTAGTCATCTAACCACAAGAATTTCATCAAAACACTCTTAAATTGTAAACCCTGTATTGTTCTTAGTGTTCAATAAAAACGCAACCCTAACATCTAATTTTCTATCAATGTAATGCACATCAGTTAAAGATATTCAAAACAAAGATATAAAATAATATGTTTAAGGTGTTCGAAATCTTATTTTAGCACGGAAAACACTATAATGAAAAATCACGATTATGTGAGGGTTTTGCTATGAGAGCGTTTTTGTGAGTGAGAGAGAGCTGTGATAGCAAAAGGTTTGTGTGTGATTATCTCGCAGAGGATGGGTGGGTTATTAACCCTTTTGGACTTTTGAACTTTTGACTTTTGACCCAGTTTTGCGAGAGTTTTGGACTATGGGAGGGTTCAAAGATAGTTTTAACAATTTAATCAAGACTCCCCCTTGGTTTATGCTCTCTTTCACACAAAGTCCTTTTCATTAACTTTTTATTTTAACAAAGTTTTGAAAACATTTTAGTTCAAGTAAATGAACTTTTGTGTTATATCAAAAATGTTTAAGTAAAATTTATCACTCCCCCTCGATGTAATGGTATTTTCTCAACATTTTAACAACATTTTTCCTTTTCTTTTTCAACAACATTTTGTTTTTATTTTTCAACAACATTTAACAACTTATTATTTGATTTCAAAAACAAACTTCTCAATTTCTCCCCCTAAAAAATAGTTTAATATTTTAAACTATTTTTGATCTATTATTGAGGTGGGTAGCATTGTTTTTGAAATTTTATTCTTACTTGAGCTAAAAAAGATTATATTAATAATCAGAAAAACATGCTCAAGATTTGTTTATCAAGAGCAAAAAATTTTAGAAAAAGGTTTTATAAAAATCTTTTTGAAAAATCTTGGATAAATTTTGATCACGATAATTAAGAAGATTTCTCTTCTTTTCTGAAGGATTGATGCACTGAAGCGTACGTTCAGGGTCCTTTCTTTAAAAACGGGGTGTTGATCTATGATTTAACCAACAGCCATTATGAGTAAAAAATTACCCTTTTGTTTTACCAGATGTGCTTGTGTTGACTGTTACACTGGTGACTTCTTTGACCTTTTCTTCATCATTGTGATTTTCATCACATATGCTTGCCATTCCTAGACGTTGTCATAGATATTAAAATCTTTCTGGTGGCAAGGCTATTGCAAAGAAGTCGGCGAGTTGGTAATCAGTTTTCACGAAGTACAATTCCACATTCCGTCTTTCTACATGTTCTTTCATGAAATGGTATCTGACTGCTATATGCTTTGTCCAGGAATGTTGTACCGTGTCACAAGAGATGGCAATGGCACTTTGCGAATCACAATAAATTGGGATTTTGTCGAAAAAGAAGCCATAGTCCGTCAATTGTGTTTTCATCCATAGTACTTGTGCACAACATCTGGAGAGGGATATGTATTTAGCTTCTGCTGTGGATAAGGCAGTGTGATTCTGCTTCTTTGAAGACCAGCTGATTAACTTCTCCCTTAAGAATTGAGCAGCCCCTAAAGTACTTTTGCAATCAATTTAACAACCTGCATACTCTGCATCTAAATAGGCAGTTAGTTTGAAACCAGAGTCTTTCGGATACACAAGGCCCATGTGAAGTGTTCCTTTGAGATACCGAAAGATCCATTTCACAGCAATAAGGTGCTTTTCCGTTGGCCTTGAATGGTAACGGGCACACATACAGACAACAAAATGAATATCAGACCTACTAGATGTAAGATACATTAGTGAACCAATCACACTACGCTATTTTGTTGCATCAACCGGTTTACCATTAATATCTTCATCTAGATTAGGCTTAGTTTGCATAGGTGTACTTACAGGGTCAGAGTTTTCCATTTCAAACTTTTTCAACATTTCCATCATGTATTTGTTTGGGTAAATAAAGGTATCACGAGGAGTTTGGTTTATTTGTAGACCCAGAAAGAATTTTAACTCGCCCATCATACTCATCTCAAATTTCTATCGCATGATATTTTCAAAGTTTTTACAATATTTAGGATTTGTAGATCAAAAAATGATATCATCGACATACATTTGGACTAGCATGATGTCGTTACTTTCTAATTTTATGAACAAAGTTGGATCGATTGAACCTTTGACGAATTTGTGTTTGAGCAGATATTCTGAAAACACCTTGTACCATGCCCGTGGTGCTCGTTTGAGTCCGTAAACGGCGTTGTCGAGGACATAAATGTCATCTGCGCTGTCTGGATCAACTAAGCCTTCTGGTTGGCTCACATACACCTCTGCTTCTAACTCTCCATACAAAAAGGCCGTTTTCACGTCCATTTGGTATACAGGGAAAGCTTTATGAGCTGCATGAGCCAGGAATAAGCGTATTGCTTCGATCCTTGCTACTGGTGCAAATGATTCATCAAAGTCAATTCCTTCTTCTTGTCGGTATCCTTTTGCAACGAGACAAGCTTTGTTGCTGATTACTTCCCCGTCTTCATCTAACTTGTTCTTTAGAATCCATTTCAATGGAATTATGAGTTTTCCAAGAGGCTTAGGAACCTTTCTCTAAATGTCATGGCGTATGAATTGATTAATTTCTTCTTGCATTGCGATAATACAGTCGGTATCTGCAAGTGATGCTTTGACGTTGGCAGGTTCTACTTGACTCAGTAATGAATTGTAAAAACAGTAATCTGGTGTAGCACTTCTTGTTTGAACGGGTTTAGAAGGATTTCCAATTATTTGTTCTAAAGGGTGATCTTGAGTCTATCTTCTTCTATGCAGATGTGGTTCATAAAACGTATGCATGTTTCAAGGATCAACATATCGCGTGTAAAACCCAAAATTTAAAAGCATACAAAATGACCAAATTACCCCTGAAACTTTAAAATTTAATTAAGGCTTACATAAAATGCCAAATTAATTCCAAACCTTTGGTAATGAGCTACATATGAAGTGAAATAATTATGAGACAACATTTTAACATTTTTTACATGTCCAAAATAATTATTGTGACACACAAAATATATTGTATTACCGAAATTACATTTATTTAACTAATTTGTATTTATAAAACATTTAAACACAAGATAAGCACAAATAAAATAGGAAACTATCACAAAATTAAAACTATTGATTTTTGTCTCACCTTGGCCGAGTTTTAGGCCTTATTCTCCCCCTCATTTCGGCCTACCATTATTTATTTCCTTTTCTTTTATATTCTTTGCACCAAATACAAAATAAAACACACACAAAATCCTCCTTGATTCATCCGAATTTCTGGAAGGCATTGGGTATTTTTCTGGTGATAATCAAGGTCTAAGGAAGCTAGGAAAAATAGGCCTTGGTCGTGGTATTGCTTGGTTTGATCGTGGTAATTATTTTGTGTCGCTTATTCATCCGAGAGGTAAATAATTCATACGACCTTTTCACACGTTCTAAAATTCATTTTCCATTTTTCTCATGATCCTTACATCATATATGATTCATATAAATTGGCTAAATCCACCCATGCAAGCTTGTTTGATCGTTATGATTTTTAATTCTTAAAACGTACCATAAATCTAAATATATTCATACAATTTTTCTGAGGCTTGTACACAATTTTTCTGGGTTTTATCATCATCACATAACTCTGGAAAAATGGCTTTTTGATTTTTTGAAGCTTGTATAATTCGTGGGTAATTATTGTGTTTAATCGGATTTATGAAAAATAAGGAATAAAAATATAAAACCCTATTAACGATTTTAGGGTTAGGTTTTGTGATTGAATCTGGACATTTAATGCTTTTTAAGGTTGGTGAATGATGATGTAATGATTGGATGAGTTTTGGTTAGGGTTTGTTAATTTTAAATGTATACCAATTTGAAAATAAAATCAAAAGGGTATGTTTTGTAATTTTTAAAACTTGTGGGACATTTTTGTAATTCATTTTAGATCTGGGGTAATGTGAGAAAAATATTATATAAGGGTGTCTTGTGTCAATTTTGTAATTTAAAGGTTTAAATTGTAATTATATGATTATGTTTAATTTGGTTTGCAATTAATTAAAATAGAGGGACTAAAAGTGTAAATTCTGGAAACTTGAGGTTGATTCATATAATTAATGATATAAAGGGCTTAATGTGTATTTTTGGATATTTAATGGCTTAATGTGTAATTATTAATAAATTGTGATTCGAATTATAAGTTTTAAATAATTAAGGGACTTGTTTTGTAAATTATGAAACTTGAAGGGGTATTTCGTACCATACATTAAATTGAGAGGTGTATTCTGTAATTTTGATAAATTAAGGGCTTGTTGTGTTAATATAAATATGTTAAGGGTTAAATTGTGATTTATATAATTATAAGGTTTATTTTTGTAATTAAATTAACTAAGGGGTATAAATTGTATATTGTTAAACTTAAAGGGTTAAGAGTGTAATTCTGGATAACTTAAGTATTTAAATGAGTAACTTGAGATATTTTCATTTTAGACCTTTAACTTTGGTGTATTTACAATTAAAACCCTAAGATATGGAAACTTGTCATAATTGACCCTAGACTTTTATAACTTGCTAAATGAACCCTAATTCCATTAAAAAATCCTTAATTGATAACTTAACCTAAATTATGATGTTTAAATCTTGCTAAATATAGAAATCTGCTAATTATGGAAACTTACTAAATAACGAAAGTTTCTAAAAATGGAAACTTACTAATTCTGGAAACCTGCTAAAAATAGAAAGTTACTAGAAATGGAAAGCCGACTAAAATAAGTAATCTGAATTAAACAAGCTTTTAATAAGGCAGTCATGAATTCGTGTAGATTCGCTGAAGATGGAGTTTGCTTCCGACCTTTATATTTCTGTTGTGTTTCTTGCGGTATAAGGTACAGATATTCTGACCTTCTCACAGGTTTCTCATGAACTCCTTCTCTTTGATATCTTGTTCCCTTTGAACCTTGCTATGCTTTCCCCTGTTTTGTGAACCTTGTTATGATCTTTTTCATATTCTGATCTGTTTAACTTCTGATTTGATTCCATTGCTATGATTTCCTTTGCTTTGAACCTTTTCTATGATTCCCTTTGTTATGACCTCTGATATGAATCTATGTTGTGAAAACCTTTTAATTATGACCTGGAAATGTTCGAGAAAAATCATTTGTTTAAAATAATACTTATACTTTTGTATGAAATTCTACTAACTTTTATGAAAACTATTTTTAAAGACAATCTTTATGAAAATCCGTTTTGAAAGATCATTTTTATGAAACCTACTTTGAAAGATTATGCCTATGAAAAACCATTATTAAAGGATTGCTTTCAATGGACTTTTGATAGAAACTTCTGAAATGAACTTTTGCTATAAACTTTTGATTATTAACTTTTGATATATTTTTCTGAATCATTTGATATGACATCTTGTTCTGAACCTTGATCTGATATACATTGATAAACCTTGATCTGATATACATTGATAAACCTTGATCTGATATACATTGATATAAACCTTGATCTGATATACTTGAAAGGAAACTTGACTTGAACCATCTGATATAAAACTTGAACTTGGACACCTGATACTTGATACTGGACCCTGACCCACAGTTTGATACTACGAGCCATTACTTAATTCACTAGGCATGAGGGTTTCATGTCCTTGTCATTGATGCACCGATGACTTGACTCTAGGGTAGGAGAGTGATGACCTATCCCATCCCTGACTTAACTTGTTATGTAGAGAAGAATCTGGCCTACTGGGGCGTATGGATGCATCCTAGATTTGATCTGTTTCTATTTCTGTTTCTATTTATCTGTTATATATATCTGGTGACTGATGGTGTGTGCGATACACGTCTTTCACATATCTGGGAGCTGATCACTCCATTTGATACATGAGGACACCCCTCATATTATCTGGTTACTTGAGAGGTATCCCCTCTAGATTGCTTACATGGTTACATTGTTATGATATTATCTGTTCTGGGCTCGTAGTGGATTACTATTGTAATACCTGAAATTTTAAAACATGCAAAATGACCAAATTACCCTTGAACTTAAAATTCCACTTATTAATTATTTAAAACGCCAAATAAATCCCAAACTCTTGGAAACTAACACCGTATGAAGTAAAATAATTTTTTCTTGAACATTTTAATATTTTACATATCATAAAAATATGTGTCACATTATTTAAAAAATATAGGCCGAATATTTATTAAACATTACATTTTATTTACTTAATTAAATCATTAAAATTAAATTAGGAAAGGATAAATACTACAAAATAATTAGAGATCTTGGAAAATCAGATTTTTGGCCTTATCACAATTGGTTGGGCTGAAATCCATGGCCTCCCCACCTCTATATACACGATTATACATATTTTCCTATTATAATATCCCTAAATCGACAATACATAAACCAAAAACTCTCATTCACTCCTGCGATTTCCTGGAGCTGGTCTAGCAATTTTCGTGGCATCTACTGAGTTCAAGGAAGCTTAGAAAAATAGGAGGTCGAATTTAGGAAGCTTGGTTCGATTGCTTTTGGTTTTCTTGCTCGATTTTCTTTTGGCCGAGAGGTATAAATTCACTCAGCCAATTCGACTTGTTCTAAAAACATTCTGGTATTTTTTTGGACTTATTTACATCATATATAATCTGTATAAAATAGTAGAAACAATCCATGCATGCTTGTTTAATCATATGAGAATTAACGAATCACAAAACCCTAAAACGTATAATAAACTCTAAGTCGACATGCAGATTTTTCTGGGCATTGTACATAATTTTATTCGAACCTATACATGTCTAATAACATCAGAAAAATACTCCTTGGATTATTCGAAGCCTAGATCACGCTTGGTGAGTTTTGTTCAAACCGGATTTTTAAAGAAAAGGGTTTAAAAATAAAATACTAATCAAATTGGCTAGGGTTTAGGTTTTTGGTGATGTATTGAAGTAATTAATGTGTTTTTAAGGTGTAATTAATGATTGCTAATGATTGGAAAGATTAGGGTTAAGGTTTATGTGGTTTAAGGTTTTACCGATTGAAAATTTAAAAGTAAAAGGGTGTGTTTTGTAATTATTAAAACTTATGGGATATTTTTGTAACATGTATTAGACCATGGAATATTCGAATAAAATATAATATGGGGGTCCTATGTGTAAATTTTGTAATTAATGGGTTTAATTAGTAAGATATGTAATATATATAATTTGAATTATACTTTTTGTAAATTAAGGGACTTGTTTTGTAAATTATGGAAACTTAAGGGTAATTAGTATAAATATTTATGTCAGGGGTATAAGGTGTAATTTTTGATAATTGAGGGCTTAATGTGTAAATGTGGATATTATAAGGATTAAAATGTAATTTAATTAACTATAAGGTTTAAATTGTAAATTAATTTATTTAGAGGGTTTAACTTGTAAAATTGTTAAAATTGGAGGATTAGAGTTGTAATTATGGGAAATTATTGGATTAAAATGAATAACTTGTAATATTACACTTTAAACCTTTATCTTTGGCATACTTACATTTAAAACCCTAAAATACGGAAAGTTGTTATAATTAACCCTAAACTATTATAACTTGATAAAAGAAACCCTAATTCCATAATAATATTAAATACTAAATAAGGAAACCTTCTAAAAATAGAAACTTACTTAAAATGGAAGGATAACTAAAAATCATTGTAATTCTGTCTTCTACTCCTTTAGGTTCGGGAAGGGAGTAATTTGATCCTTGTCATTTGCTATCCTTGTGTTCTGCTAATAAGGTACAGATATTCTACCCTTTTTCAGTAAGGGTGTTTTCCCTCTCATGACTCATTGATCTTGTTTCGTTTTAAGATTCCCTAAGCCATTGCTATGTTCCCCTACACTTTGGTTCGTTTGTTTGATTCATTTTGACTTTGATGTTCGATATGATCCTTTTTGCTTTGAGCCTCTATAATGATCCATTTGATATTCGTTCGTTACCTTGTGTTATTAGTATTCGAAACACTTGATACTTCGAAGGTTCATTTGATTTTGGTAACTAGATGTGAAAACCTTTTCAATTATATCATGGAAATGTTTTGAGGAAAACTTATTTTAAAATGATGTTTATGAAATATGAGATACCACTTTTATTTGGAATTTTACTAAACGTTTATGAGACTACTTATGTGAAAACCGTTATTAAAGATCATTTTTATGAAAATCATTTGATAAAGATTTAATTTAAATGAACCATTTGATTATGAACCTTTGATCCGTTCGTTTTGACTCATCGATTTTGATATTGGAGATGACCCTTTGCTATGAACCTTTAATATTTGGACTTTGACTATGATTCGATGACTTAGACTATTTGAACCTTTGCTTTGATTTGGACCTTTGACCGTTGACCCTTCAGTTTGATACCCGAGCCAAATGTGTTTCCTAGCCATGAAGGTAACATGGCCATGTCATTGATGCACCAATGGCATGACTCCCGTGTGGTCGAGTGATTTTCCACACCGTCCCCATTGTGATTGTGATATGCGCGCTTTATATTATTATGACCAATGTGATTTGTGTGGGGGGCGTATGGATGCATCCTAGGTACGTATTTGTGATGTGATATGTGATATTATTCGGTGACTGATGCATGGGTGCAATCCACGTCTTTCACAAAATGTGGGAGCTGATCACTCCAATTTGATACATGAGGACACCCCTCATATTATCTGGTTACTTGAGAGGTATCCCCTCTAGATTGCTACAGGATTGTGATATGTGATGTGATTTGTGTGGGCTCGTGGTGGATTACTGACCTTCCTTTTTCCCCTTCCTTACTATGTACCTTTGTCTATACCTTATGTTATTCCATTGCACTATACCATATATGTTCATTTCCTTTTGCTTTCGTTTATCAAACATCGTGCATCCAACTAACCCCGAGATATTTGAGATACTAAGTACACGAACCCGTAAATTACCAAACCAACCAAGCGAACATAATTTCTCAATTCCGTTAAGCTCAAATGATCTCGTGACGAAACGCGATATCGAAAAATAACTTCCAATCGATCAAGTAGTACAAATTTATCCTGTGAAGTAGTCAAATCCCGTAAGTTTTATTTGTCTAAAGCCAAGTCCAAGTCCAGCCTTCTTCCAAAAATTAGTCAAAATGAAATCTAAACAACCATATACCATTTAATCTAAATAAGTCAAACTATACATTTGTAAAAAAAACACGGATTGCACATTATAACCCAGTTTTTCGTATAGCCCAGTGAAGCCCAAGCCAAAGTTAGGCCTAATCCACTAGTAGCCCATTAATGCTAATCCCTAATCTCAAGGGGTATAAAAGAGCCTCTTACCCTAATAATTCTCACACATCAAACCCTAATTATACTCATCACAAAAAAACGCAGGCAAGTTGCCTTTTCTCTCCTAACGATAACACATCAACCTCCCTTATCACTCCATTAATCAAACGCAGCAATAACCACACATCAAATAAACGTCACCCTTATTTCTCCTTATATCACACGCAAATCCACCTTATCACTCCATATCAAAAACAAATCATTCACAGCCACCCATATATCTCCTATCAAACCATTCGAACACAGTAAGCACTCAATCTTATTACTCCACAAGAATCGCAACACATCTTCCTTATCACTCCAAAAGTCATCATATTAATTGTAACAAATACACACCGTAGCTCATATAAATCTAGGTTGTATTTTTTTTTTCTCGTTAAGATCTATGGATGAGTTGATTTGTGCTTGAGTTGTAAAGATGTTTTAATGTCTTTCATATCTTTTAAGAAATACGAAGCTAAAATCAGTCCTGAGATCTTTTTTTTTTTCTTTTTTTTTTTTTTTCTTTTTTTTTTTCATTTTGAATCTTGTGGTGGTGTTATAAGTATGAGATGGGAAGTGAAAGTTGTTTGTTTATAAGATTGATGTTGCCTGTTTAGATTAGTATAGTTGTAGGTTGTTTGTTTGACAAATAATAGAAACGTTTTTCACTCTTTTTTTTTCTCATTTTTACTTTTTACGTTTCTTTTTCATTTTTTTCATTTGACTTTATTTGGACTAATGAGGCTGTTTGATAGTCTTGGTCAATCACTTGTATTCGGGTATCTTGTGGTATCTCGAGTTTAAGTGGTACTCTCACAACAGATCTGAGTCTTGTAAGCAATACAAGTCTCGGATTTTTTTAAGAGATATAGAAATAAGTATTGGGACCTTGAAGTCTCGCAACTCAAGAGTAAATTTTGGCATAGTTTCTTTTTGTAAAATGGTGGGTAACCAGAATCTCGTATTCTTCCTATCGGAACATGTTAACATAACTGATGTCGCAACAGCTATCGCAACTGTTTGTGTCGCAACTGCTAATATTGCAAGACTTTTGTGAGATAAAGTCTCGCACATTTTAAAAATATGATAAACTTATATCTGATATCGCTACAATACAAGTCTCGGATTTTTTAAAGAGATATAGAAATAAGTATTGCGACCTTGAAGTCTCGCAACTCAAGAGTAAATTTTGGCATAGTTTCTTTTTGTAAAATGGTGGGTAACCAGAATCTCGTATTCTTCCTATCGGAACATGTTAACATAACTGATGTCACAACAGCTATCGCAACTGTTTGTGTCGCAACTGCTAATATTGCAAGACTTTTGTGAGATAAAGTCTCGCACATTTTAAAAATATGATAACTTATATCTGATATCGCTACAGCCCTTTGCGAGCATAAAAGACCAGCGAATATTTTGGATCTGAAAACCATTAAAGCCTTGAAACCGACTATAAAACTTGAATCTTAACCACAAAAACGAGATAAAACCTTCATAAATCTTGGTATACTTCTGAATATAAACTTAGGATATAAACTATAGATTGACACCTTTTGGACTGTTATTAATTTCCAGAAAAACAGGACTGTTTGGACATCTTTTGGACTGAAAAAACTCATGGCAAGACACAGAAACCACAATAAATTATCAACCCAAAACACCCTGAGCTCTGATGCCAATTGTTGCTCAACTAATATCTAGATTAGGTAGATGATATTGTGGTGTGGTCGGGTGGTCGGCCGGAATAGGCAAACACACCCATGGTGGTGTTAGAGGGAGAAAGTAGAGAGAAGAAGAGAGAGTGGTGCTGCAAAAGATAATATTATTATGAAAAACACACACCTCACAAGTGAAACTATTGAGGTATATATACTAGTACATAGATAAGGTTGTGATACCTCTCAACCCTTACTAGGATAAGTTGTGATACCACAACATTCTTGTTCCCCCTGAGGCTATATAAGTGTCTCGGGGGTGGGATATCTAATCTAGTAAACTATCTGTATTTCTGTGTTCCAACAAGTTATAGAATAAAACTTGACTTAACCCCCGTCTATCAACAGTATACAAAATCTGACCATTTTTTACCATAAAAATCACATTTTAATCATCCTAACACTTCTAATGGTGAGCCTTTTTGACAAATGACCATGAGACATATATCTAGGTCTGTATATTTTTTCAAATTTTATAACCCACTGTATCAAGGTCGTTTCATTCCAACAATGCAGATCTATTAATTTCTGCATCAACAAATCAACATAACCCTAACATAACCTATTCCAATCACAATAACATTCAACCAATAACCCTAATGAACCAAGTATAACATGTTTAACATCATGAGGGTTTACTTACTGAAGTAAAACCATAAATAAATGAAAAACAAAAACTCATTTGCATGAGCAAGAATCAAAAGGAGATGATGGACTTTACTTACAAGAAGTGAATAAATCACTAACAACCTTTCTAGGGTTTGATTAAAAATGACCAAGAAAGACCACCACAAGTTAGGACCTCCTCTTCTACTCTTCAAATAGAGCTTGAGGGCTGTGGAGATGGCTCTAAATTATTCTTCAGGAAGACTTCAAGAAAACTTCAATAAGACACCAAGAAACTTCAAGAAAACCTTCAAATCTTTGCTTCAAGATGCCATTTTCTTCAAGGGTCTTCAAGAGAGTGTTGTGATGACGATTTTATAATCAAAAAGTGGCTGAGGTGATGGTGTTTTGGGGGTGGTTCACGGAAGCAAGCAAAATGGAGTATTAGTGAGATTTGCGTGCCTTGGGAAGTAGAAAACAAAGGTGTAAGATTGGTTTTGATATAACCAAGGGGGGCTTATGTGTATGTCCGGTTTTTGGTTCAAAAAGGAGGGGAAAAACATTTTATTTATTGTAAAAAGTTAAGTAAATAAAGTGCGTATGATATGTATAAGTCTTGGAGTGATTATGTAAGGTAATGAGTAGTATTTAAGGGTTTTAAGTGGTAAATTGGAAAGGTGAAGAGTGGTGAATGACCAAAGCTTCAAAAACAAGGATAAAGATAAGATTTTATTAATATTGGATTAATATTTGGTGTATTACACTCCGTTCTCTACTTTTTGGAAGGAAGTAAATGAAGAATAAAAAAAAAAAAAAAAAAAAAAAAAAAAAAAAAAAAAAAAAAAATTTATGTTCTCTACTTTTTGGAAGGAAGTAAAGTACATGAAAAGGATGGTTGGCTCTTTGTTTTTTTCATGCAACACTTTACGCCCAAATATGGGCTGCAAATGAAGAAAATAGAGTAAAGACAAAAATGAAAAGACTAATGTCCAAAACAACCTTTGTATTTTAGTGTGTATTTATTATGGAGAAGGTTATAATAGTAATTCCACAAATATAAAAAGTATAAAATGGGATCACCTACTTTCATTTACTTTACTTTACTATAAACTAAAGAACATGCAAAAATCTATAAACTTTACTTCCATTCTTCCCTATTTCTTTACATTGCATTACTTTACTTTACTTTACCTCTTAAAAAAAAGGTCTAGAACAGAGTGTTAGTGTCTTTGTTGGGTTTAAATCAAGCGTACGGTCTTTAAAACGCGAATTACGCAATACCGGGTGACCTAAAAACATGAATTTTAGAATAGTGTTATAAAAATATTATGAAATTGTTGAAGTGTTAAAATGGCTAATTTTAATATTTCATGGGAGATTTGGGTTTGCCGGAGTGTTAAAACGAAATTAAAAATAAAAAACGCAGACTGAAAACGTGAGTTGTTACCAAAATTTGACGAAATCGTGAAACGAAACGAAAAATGTGAAATATAGAAATTTTTGAATACTAGGAGCATATGATGGAATATTAAACCACTAATGACATGAAAACGGATAGAATCCTAAACACGGTCATGTATAGCTGGAAACGCGAAAATCGCTAAATCGGGTGAAAAGTAAAAATAACTTTTTTACTCAAGTGGAAATAGAAATAGAATATGAATTAGATATTGACCTTGAAATTACGAAAGGTCACAGTACCTATCCCTTAAAGGAATTTCGTCTCGGAATTCAGTTAATGCCGTCAGCTGGCGGGGTGATCAGGAAAATGTGAGGGTACTTGTTTCGAAATTTGTCTTCATTATACCATGAGAACTCAGGTCCTCGAAGCAGATAATCAATTAACAGAAATACAGAAATAATAGGTACAGCACAACGGTAACCGGACGAATGGCCGAAGACAAAGTTTATCTTAAAAGTATGACACGCGAAAATAAATAAATGCAAGTTTAGTTGTGACATTTCGTAATTTCAAGGTCAATATCTAATTCATATTCTATTTCTATTTTCACTTGAGAAAGAATTTCGTTCTTACTTTTCACCCGATCTAGCGATTTTCGCATTTCTAGCTATTCACGAGCCGTGTTTAGGATTCCTATCCGTTTTAATGTCATAAGTGATTTAATATTTCATCATATACTCCTAATATTCAAAACTTTAATATTTCACATTTTCTGTTTCGTTTCACGATTTCGTCAAATTTTGGTAACAACTCGCGTTTTCAGTCTGCGTTTTCGTTTTTTAAATTTCGTTTTAACACTCCGGCAAACCCAAGGTTCTCATGAAATATTAAAATTAGCCATTCTAAAATTTTATAACAATTTCATAATATTTTTATAACACTTTTATAAAATTCACGTTTTCAGGTCAACCGGTACTGCGTAATTCGCGTTTTTAAGACCATACGCTTGATTTAAACCCCACAAACACACTAATACACAAAATATTAGTCCAATATTAATAAAATCTGATCTTTATCTTTATTTTCAAGCTTTAGTCGTTCACTACTCTTCACCCTTCCAATTTACCACTTAAAACCCCTAAATACTACTCATTACCTTACACAATCCACTCCAACACTTATACTAAACATATACACATGTTATACTTATCCATTTTACAAAAAAATAAAACAAATCCACCCTTGGACCTCCTCAAAACCGGACCTAGGGAGTAGCAAACCCACCTCCACACTTCACTCTTCTACAATTCCCTATAACCATAATTATTTTTCCCCATTTTAGATCTCACCTTCACACACCATTTTCTCTTATTTTTCTCTCTTCCTCCTTGCTCCTTGCTGCCGAAAATCCACAAAACAACACCCTCATCTCATTATGTTTTTAATCACAAAATCATCTCCATAACATTCTCTTGAAGATCCTTGCAAAAGATGGTGATTTGAATCAAAGTTTTGAGGGTTCTATTGAAGTTCTTGGAGTTTTTCTTGAAGCCTTCCTCAAGTTGTTTAGAAGTTTTTCCAAGGTGTTTAAGGGCTGTGAATCTTAGGGTTTATCAAGGGTAATACTTGGTTAGAAGGTTGGTTGAAAGACTTGGGTATTGGGTCTCTTGGTTGGTGATTATTAGGCTAGTTGTTCTTGTTCTTGATCTCTTGTTCCTCATCCATAAAATCCTTGTAAGGAACCAACCTTCATCTTTTCATTTCACTACTGTATTTACATGTTACTTTATGTGTTTTATATGTTTCATAAGTTATTGATGCTTGAATATGCTTGGTACATACTAAAAATCACTAGAAAACCCTAATAGCACTTGTATTGCAAAACAGTCTGCTGATCAGTGGTAAAAAGGTAATTAACTAGACGAATCAGTAGACTTTGGACCTAAACTAAAAATATGTAGTTGTAGATCTATGTCTTGTGGTCATTTCCCCGAGTGGTGATTCCCGTGACGACACCCGATGATTAAGATATGATTTTTCTCGTAAAAACAGTCATATTTTGTATACTGTTCCCATTCGGGGCAAAAGTCAACTTTTATGACAAAACTTTTTAAATAGCAAATATGTAGCCTGTTCTAGAGAAATAGAGCTATTATCTCCAATTGATTTCACCTTCATAGGGTCTGTAGATTTTAAGATATGGCCGTTTTGGTAAGACGTAAAACTCAGTCAATTTCACCATCTGGACAGACTTGTAAAGAAAAATTATAAAAAGTGGTTATACCTGGATGTTTTTGAGTAAACTTATTTTTACATTAAAGTAGGGACTTATAGGAAACTAGGGATATAAAGAACATGATTTTTCGACTTATGGTTTGGGAGATATGAATTTTTGAATGTGAGCTAGTTATAAAAATTCCATCAGACTTGGGATTAAAAGTAAGAAAGAAGTAATGACTTATGAATTTGGACCCTTAAGATTTATTTTGAACCACCTAATATATTTTGGACCTTTAGACATAATCTGAACCTTTTGACTAAAAATTGACCCCTTTGACTAAATTGGACCCTTAGACTTAAATTGGACCTTTAATACTTATTTTGGACTTAGGGATAAAAATGGACTAAAAACTTGAGATTTTGTAAGAAAGGTAAAATTCAAACTTGTAAATCATTTTTAAATGTCAAATTGAATCTTGATACGTATTTAAGCTTTCACTACCAAGCATAATTGAGATTGTAACTTATAGAGCATATAGAATCAAATGTATCATTATTCTTAGAATCTAAGACACGTGTATATATTCTAGGTTGCTCGTAGGGTTCTTGTAGTTATTTCTTGATTACCTCACTTGATCGTTCACTTTTGCTTACGGTGAGTTCATAGCCCCACTTTAACTCTTAAACTGTTTATAAACCCACTGGGGGACATACATGCTAGTTTTACAAACTGAATACAAGTAGTTTTTGGTATGCTTGACCTGATTACATGATTATAGTTATTGAGTAACCTTGCCATATAAGTCCCAAATTTTATGAACCGTTAATTCCGTGGGAAACACTAGTATTATGAATATGCATATTTGGCTTGACGAGCCTGACCGGGTGAGTAGCGCTCACAATCAACGGCCACATAATATTGAGAAATTAAGGTAAATGGCAAATCTTACCTTTGGAGGGGCATTATTAAATCTAGGTCAAGGTTTGGTGCCATGAGCTCGATGCTATAATCTTATTTCCCGACTTGTATTCGTTACATGTCAAATTATGAATAATGCTTGTATTCAACTTATTGTTTATTAAACTCTATGAATTCACTCAACTTTATGTTGACTTTTTAGCATGTTTTATCTCAGGTCCGTAGATGTTTAATGCTTGGATGGGCGTGCAAGGACATGGATGGATAGACACGTGTTATTTCACATTTGATGGAACTTTTAATAACTCAAAAACTTATTTTGTGTTTAAATTATATATCTTTTGGACTCTTGTCCTGGTTAAAACTTTTGAGACCTAAGTTCGTTAAACTCTGATTATATCAAATGTGAACTTTGTCTAAAAACATCCTTAATTATTTCGATGTTTCCTATGACTTGTACTATGTGACTAATAGATAACACCCCATGTTGTATTCTGTAGTTTTCCGAAAATGGGGGTGTTATATTAGTTTTCCTTAGGATGATCACATCAACATAGCATGTTGATAACAAAAGGGTTTCTACGGGGATTAACTAACCAATGTAGTTAGTTAATATAACATAACATATAAAGGCTATTTGAGTGTAATCCTAGAAATTTACCTAGTTAGACAAGTTACTCCAATTATGTCAATAATACTCATTATGGTGGTCTCGAATAGTATACAAGCCAAGTTCTAAAGTTTACTACAAGTCACCGGCACACTCATATTTTTGTGGAATTTGGGTAAAATATTGGAAGCAGAATAGGATTAATTCTCACAATATGGAAATAAGGTTATGTGTATGGGTTATGCAACTTTTGATTTCACAAAAACATGCTGAAATTTTTTTAAATTTGAGCATATTATAGGCATATTTTTGAAAAATTAAGGACAAGTAATGTTCTAATTCTCTATCCCCCCCACTTAAGATAAACAACGTCCTCGTTGTGTAAAATAAAATAAAAAAACAGAAAATAGAAAGAATTAGAAAGGAAAACTCCCTTGAGATTTGCTCTGTATGATCCTCCAAGATTATAATGCGAGCAGATCAAATGTGGAAGTTTGTCAACACCAACAATTTGTCCAGACCTGTCAAAATAAAGAGACCACATAAAAAGAAACTCAAGAACATCTTCTTAATCATCGGTTAGAAAAATAAATATACGAAAAATTACAGGTCAGAGTGTCGATGCGCCGTATCCATGGAATATTGGATACACCGTATCGATTTCCTGTAGGAAATACTAAAGTGAATGTCAAGGGCTAGTACGCCGTATCCACTAAAAGTGAATACGTCGTATTGACCAACTGACAAAAATACGAAAATTAAAATATACTAAAAAGAAAATAAAAGACAAGCATGGGTTTCCTCCCACGAAGCGCTTGTTTTTGTTAGAGTCATGAGCCCGACTCCATCCTTATTTACTGTGTAATAGGGTGTTTTCCCCCCACTTGGAATCAAGTGCAGGTGATAATAGCAATAAACACTATAAGAGTGTAAAATATCTATAGTAGGAAGAAACGATAAGTAAAAGTGGTACCTTAGTGGGTAGTGATCTCCACTCATTACCTTTCCTGATTTGGTTGATAAATTAGACGTCTTGAATACTCCATGTGAGAGACTAGTATGTTGAGGATGCATGAATAGACATCCTTCTTCATTTAACTTGTCGGTAGTTAGGCGTTCCTCAACTTCCATACAAGATAAAAAAGTGTCCTTGGCAACGGAGTCAAAAACTTGATGCGTGCGTATATCGTTGTAGGTTTAGATTATATTATCAAGTTTTAAATTTATATTTAGCCGAATTATCCTATAACACACACTAACGAGCAGTGTACCCGATCAATGTAGCTAGTTGGTAAGTAGAGTGTCGATCACTAAGAGTGGAACGTTAACACCTAGATATCTATCAATATTTTAATCCTAAGTTAGTTCTAAAGCCCTAATCTAACGCAAGTGGGGTTTTCAGCATGAGAGACTTTCATGATGTGTAGATTAAGTAAATAGTAAATAAAATAAGGAAGCGAATGGCACACACGTACACAGATAGAAAACAGATACAGATAAGAGGCCTGGATGATAGTAGGAAAACTTGTCACACGTTTAATTGCTTAGCTGTATAAGATGAGTGCTAAAATCTATTCTCTCTCATTGGAATTCTTAACACAGGCGTGTAAACACCTAATGATTACTAAGTTTATGTATTATTTATCCCTTTTATAGGCTTACATCAACTATGCAAATGATGTTAATGAAGTAATTGCGCGAGCCTACGTCGATAAGGCGCGATAAACTCAATATGTAATCAAAGCACATGCATTAAGAAACCAAATAAACATCAAATACTCTTTATAAAAGCTGGAAATAATTAAGTCCGATCAAATAGTGAAAAAGATGCTAACTCAACGATTAACAAACTGCTAATACAAGTAAATGAGTTTTCCCATGAATTAAAATACTAGCAGGACCTTCTTACTGCTCTAACTTCGTCCTTTAGGTTGTGTCTTGTACTGCCAATTCATCTGGTTTTCTTCCTTGGTATGTGTATTTTCGAGCCCCTCTTCTTTCCATGTTGGCTTCAAAGTAGCTTGCTCATCGAACAAGGTAGTATCCAAGAGCTCATCATCGAATTCATTTGGAAGTTCAACCAAACTTTGGTGGATAACCGGTGCATCATGTGTGTCATCATGTAGTGAGATGTCTATGATAGGTTGTAAGGTAATAGGTTCCACCACATCATCTTTATGCTCTGCAACCTGTTTAGTAACACTAGCAATATCATTAGTAACTAAAATAAAAGGAGAGTCAAGGGTGTTACTAGTTTGTGTCGTAGATTTCACATGAGCTTGTGGTTTTGATTCGTTCACCTGTAGACTCTTAGCTTTCATCTTCTTAGATTGCTTCTTGCTTGGTTCTTTTTTTCTTTCCACCTTAAATCGTTCAGGGAAAGGGATGTGTATCCATCCATTAATCAATCGTCCAGGGAAAGGGATGGATGGGTGATACGGTTCAACCACCGGTTTTGACTCAAGCCATTCTTCCATAAGTGATGTCAAAAACTGTTTAAGCCTTTCTGAGTCAATGAGATTTAAATTCCTACTTTCTTCTTGAATATCCTTCACAGGAAGGTCATCATGCTCATAAACTCCAGAATTTTCCACCTCATTATGTCGTGGTTGTAAATCAGGTGAGAGTAGGGTATCCAAATGAGGAGAGTCCTTATATACTATCGCATCAAATCGATCATCATCAAAATCTTGGTTCCCATGTGAACTATTATCTCTATCCAAATCATTCACTTGCTGCTTAATAGTTTCAAGATTATGTTACTCTTCTTCTAAAGGTTGAGAAACAGATGGGAACAAAAGTTACAATGGTGATACTATCGCTGGGCACTCATCAATATTAAATTCTGTACAGACATCACCTTCATCATTATTGCATGCGATAACACGATAATCCTCCTCTTCGAATCCTATGTAATCCGTATCATCATGATTAATGTACCACTTTTCTTCAACGCATCTTTCATATCTCCAATCATAGACCCGACCATTCTTAATTGCCATGTCAGATTCATATTGGATATATTCTTCCATGGTCATATCATCAATGTTTTTCTCGATCATCATGATTTACTGAAAAACAAAACAACCAAGAAGACATAGAGTAGACAAAATAAAGATAATAAAAACTAACTAAACCCTAAAAACAAAAGACAACAAATATTTTTGGGTCACAGAAGGTCGATACACCGTATCCAATAGACAATGGATACGCCGTATACAACACAAGTTAATACCACTGGTACAAAAAGTGGTACTGGTTACTCCAAAAATGTGTGACGATATGCATATAGTCACACATGTTTTTTTTTGTGTGTGTCACCAAAGATCGCGCCACCGTAGGTGTCCTACGGTGACATTGTTGAGTTCGTGGCCTTTTTCATTGAAAAAGAGTGACCAAAACCCGAATATGTGTGACAAATTAGGCACAAGTTTTGTTGGATTAATCAGTATTAGTGACCGTAAACACTTTATAGTCACACGAATGGTTTTTGAGAGTAACTATTGTTCGTCCTTTGGCCACATAAATATATAATATATGTGACATTTGAGATGATTTATTCAAGTAAATGTGTATTTTGTGTGACTATTTCCCGTCCTGTGGCCACATGAATATATAATAAATGTGACGTTTGTGATGATTTAGTCACACAACGGGTGTTGTTTTTTTGGAGTTAGTCACATACAATTTAAAAAAAAGTGGCCAAAAGTGTTAATAAGTGTGACCATATGCTTTTTAAAATCAAGTAAAAGTGTATTTTGTGTGACTATTGTTCATCCAATGGCCACGTGAATTTTATGTTTGTGTGGTCTTTTGTACTCCCTCCGTCCCTAAATAAATGTCCACTATTGACTTTTAAAGTCTTCCCTTTTTAACTTTGTCCTTAAATTATTTTAATTTTGTTATGTAATACTTGATGCAAAATGTATGAATGAATTGCGTTTTAAATGTATTTTCATGGGCTATAATTTTCATTAAGTATTACATAACACAAATGAAATAATTTAAGGTCAAAGTTAAAAAGAAAAGACTTTAAAAGTCAACACTGGACATTTATTTAGGGACGGAGGGAGTAATATTTAGTCACACAAAACATTTTTTTGTTTTTAATTTAGTCACATACAAGTTAACGAAAAGTGGCAAAAGTGTTAATAAGTGTGACCATATATTGATTAAAGTCAAATGAATGTGTATTTTGTGTGACTATTATTCATCCAATGGTCACATGAATTTTAAGTTTGTGTGGCATTTTGTAATATTTAGTCACACAAAGCATTTTTTTTTTTTAAATTTAGTCACATACAAGTTAACCAAAAGTTGCCAAAAGTGTTAATAAGTGTGACCATATGTTGTTTAAAGTCAAGTGAATGTGTATTTTATGTGACTATTCTTCATCTAGTGGTCACATGAATTTTAAGTTTGTGTGGCGTTTTGTAATATTTAGTCACAGAAAGCATTTTTTTTAGTCACATACAAGTCAACCAAAATTGGCCAAAAGTGTTAATAAGTGTGACCATATATTGTTTAAAGTCAAGTGAATGTGTATTTTGTGTGACTATTGTTCATTCAATGGTCACACAAATTTGAAGTGTGTGACATTTTGTAACATTTAGTCACACAAACCTTGTTTTTTTTTGTTATTTAGTCACATACAAGTTAACCAAAAGTGGCCAAAAGTTTTAATAAGTGTGACCATATGTTGTTTAAAGTTAAGTGAATGTATATTTTATGTGACTATTATTCATCCAATGGTCACATGAATTTTTAGTTTGTGTGGTATTTTGTAATATTTAGTCACACATCGAATTAAACAAAGAGTGACCATATTATGTGAGTGCATCTTTTAGTTACATATAACAAATCAATAATTTGTGTCATTATATATATTATATATATATATATATATATATATATATATATATATATATATATATATATATATATATATATATATATATATATATATATATATATATATATATAACAAAATTAAAAACAAAAAGCAATTTCAAATTGAATAAAACTCGAATGTATATAACTGAACAAAATATACAATTGTAAGGTCGTACATAATCAAATTCCCGACTACCATAATTTAAAGACTTTTGACTCTTCGCCAGACTTTTGACTCTTCGCCGTCCTAGCTTGCCTTTGCATGGTTTCACGAGAAACATAATTTTTGCGCTTCGATTGTACACATAAGAAGTACACTTTTTAGAAATTGAATGCACTATACCTCTTCTAGTTTATGATAGTTCTGATAGTGTATTTGCATTTGGCTTTTAACAGCCTTCTTATTTACTCCTCTTGTTGATCTTGAGTTCATCCTTTAGGCCTAGAAAGCTGCAGATACATGTTTTATGATTAAACATTGTTCAGCAACATGTCATAGGTATAATAATGTACTTACATCTCAAAGAAAGTCAGAATGCCACACTCGAGAACAAATGTTTCTAACCACTTTGTACATGGTAACTCGTTAGTCGTTATCTCAGCTACGACCTGTGAAATTTTATTGAATAAAGTGAATAAGATTAAGATGTCCTAACTAAAAACAGTATCTTGTCATACCCATAACCAATCAAATTACTGCTCTAAGGACTTTCAATGAGTAGTTATATACATTACTTGTAGTTTATAAGAAAGCATGGGACATGGAAACATTGTGCTTGGACAAATAAAAATATGTGCAATTATGTAAGCAAATAAGGATCGTACCACCAGTGATTGCCATTAAGGTTCCACCACTTATAGCAGCTGCTCTAATGAAGCCTCCACATTTCAACTTCTCCCATGAGTCATCAGAAGTCTGACAAGTTCACTTTGAGCATTTTTTTGACCCGTGTCTCCATTTCTCTTAGATAGTTTTACTTTATGCATTGGACATGTTAGATAATAATATGTACAGTGGTTCCTTGCACGAACTTGTTTTCACAAACTTATGCTATGATTCGAAAGTAATATTACGGACGAATACTACAGAGCTTGTTTAAAGTTTATAAAAGTACCTGTTGAGCCAAAATTAAGTGTCATACTCGTTGACACGGATCTATTTTGTAGATGACCACTTGTTTCCTTTGACAATCGCCTATAAATACAATAAGATGAGAAAGTACAGAGTTAGTGACACATAAATTGTCTCGAGCAAGCTTACAAAAGTATATCTGATATATTAAAAAGTAGAATGACAATCCTTCTTTTGCTTAACAGAAAATCCTTCAAGGATCTGTGATCACATCTGGTTTCATGAAGAATTTGTGGTTGCATCTGGTTTCACGCTCCAAAAAAGTAATGCATCCCCTATTTTTAGTCCTTATTTTTAAACAATAAAAGTTGCTAATTTATTTCTTTAAAACTGTGTTGTATGAAATACCCTTTTTTAGTTATAAGTAGATTAGAGTCAAACCACAAATAAACTTGAAAAACAATCAATCATGCAGTTCTTTTGCAAATGTATGTCTTAGAGTCTTTTGGCCCATATGTCATTTACAGTGGAGACTTTTCATTAGAAGATTGTGTTTGTGGTGAGCTCAAATCTGTCCCATGTATTTGTTCCTGTACAGTTGCACCAGAGACTTAACATTAAAAACACTACCTTCAGTTAAATAAGATGATAACAATAAGCCCTGCCCAGCTTAGCTGTAGGTGGTATTAAATCATATGGCCAGGTGTGATGATATACCTGCTCTTCCCATTGTGCAGTAACCGAAGGAGGAACAATAGCGGGTCATCGAGTTAGGAGCCTTTTCGAATAACTGAGTTCCAGAGTCGTTGCTACCATGTCCAAGTTCCACCAATGAATAGTAATCCTTAGATGATTTACCATTTGAAGCAAAGAAAATATGGCAACAGTTGAAGCAAAGAAAACGTTGCAAAAACACGTTAGGCAATAAGAGGTCAAACCAACCGCACATAAGTGGTACTATATATATTTTCACCCATTCTTAAAACATTATATATAAATTCGAGCTAAACTTGATTAATCAGAGTATGCTATTAGACTATAGACCAAATAAACAACTTTCATTATTTAGCATCAGCAAATAATTTACAGAATTCATGCTTCCTAACCTCATTTCTGTTTCTTTTTTATGCAAGTCTAAAATCTTTGACCAAGCTATATAGGTATACTAAAATGAGTAAGAATCAATAACTACAAAGCTAATGGAACTGATTTGATTTGATCCAAATCTAGCGACGGCTATTAAAAGTAACAGGTCGTAAGTAGGAACTAAACATGAAGTAAAGTTATACTAAAAGGATTTTTGTGTGACGAACTATTACTCCTTTGTGAACTTACGGGTTGTTGGGCGTTGTGCTTTATAGCTGATTTAGTTGGCTTATTTGACTTAGTATTTACACAGGCTTCATTTTTTCACCAACTATTTCTGGTGGCATGGTGGCAAATAGGAGGCATCACTGGGCATAGATAGTAAGTCGTTATCTCAGCTACGACCTGTAAAATTTTATTGAATAAAGTGAGTAAGATTAAGATGTCCTAACTAAAAACAGTATCTTGTCATACCCACAACCAATCAAATTACTGCTCTAAGAACTTTCAATGAGTAGTTATATACATTACTTGTAGTTTATAACAAAGCATGGCACATGGAAACATTGTGCTTGGACATGGAACAAGTAGCTTTTATCCAAGTATGTTAAAAATAAAGGCCCAAGCACATCAACGTTAATTAAATAATTTAACACTACCCAAGCACAAAAACACATACACATGTATTAAATAATTTTACATGAATTATATGGAACCTACCACAACTAAATCAATTAGGAAAAATATAGGAAGCATCCAGGAAGTCGATCGAACTTTAGACAACATAAATTCAAGGAGTTGTATACCTAAGTAGACTTGCATATTGTTTGTTTTTGCTATTAAAACAAGAAAATACCGTTGTGAGAGCACCACATATCAATGCCAATTACATTAGGGGTTTGATTGATTCCGAACTAGTAATAAGCATAAAACTAGTTGGAGTTGGCTAGTATACAAACAAATTAAACCGTTAAAAAATTAAAATGTGTAACTTTGATATTCAAAATACAACTTCTTATAGGGGGATTTATACTAGAAATTCAATTTGAGGACAAAGAACTACACTAATGCCTGCAGCTAACATGAATTTTCATTAATAAATGAGCACACATATCATAATAATATGATATGCTAATTTGAGCAAACTAATATAATATGATATGCTAATTTGAGCTCGAAACTGGACACCAAACAAAACTCATTTCATTACAAATAAAAATCACTATAAAACTCACAATGTTGTCAAGTATCTTCAGTTATAACTTGTTTCATCCATCTACCAAATGTATCTTTTATATTTACGATACTATTTGCAATACCTGTAACATCTAAATATGAGAAAATGATTTTAATTACTCAATAGCTATAACTGAAATAGTTTATTTTCATCAATTCCATTGGTTGGACGCCAATCTTACCCTTCCTCGTATGAACAAATGGAATTGATAGCAGATAGGAAGAGTTGTTACAAACAACACCTGATGAATAAATAAAACCATGAACGGATCTGAGTTATGTTGTAATAACATCATTATCATACAAATATCTAAGTTATGATGACAGATTAAGGCTTAAACCCAAATTTCACACACATTATCATTGGTGGATCCTGAAGAAACTTTAGAGGAAGAAAAATAAAAAGGGTCGCTGCAAGGAAAAAAGATAAAGGGAGGCGAGAATGAATGGATGTAAAGTGTTAGGGTTTTAAATTTTGGGGAAAAAAGGGGCGGGATCTTGAGCGGGAAATTGAAATTTTGGGGAAAAGCTAGGTTTTGTTTAAGTAAAATAGTTAAGGACGAGGGTGTAAATTATTTGAGCTTTGGTCGTGTAACTCGAGTTCTTTCGAGCCTATTTTAATCGACCTTTGAGCGAGCCATTAAATGAACTAAAAATATTTAATGAGTTGAGCTCGACCTTATATAAGCTCGACTCGAGTTATTGTCAAAATTTTCAAGCTTGTAAGTGATAAGTATATGTTTTTAATATATATTTTATGTATATGTTAAGGGCTTGTACGTAAGTATACTAAGTGTAGATACGTATTTATGAATGTCTCGAGCTTTTTGAGCTGAAGTCTAAGAATTCAA
Organism: Artemisia tridentata subsp. tridentata; assembly: GCA_021014915.2. Lineage (NCBI taxonomy): Eukaryota > Viridiplantae > Streptophyta > Magnoliopsida > Asterales > Asteraceae > Artemisia > Artemisia tridentata. The sequence goes on from CP139504.1 coordinate 244,923,971, forward strand.
GTCTTATTTATATTTCAATTTTAATTTGTTTAAGAAAATACATCTATACAAACAAACCGAGCTTCTTGAGTCGATCTCAATCCGAATTCGAACTTTCTCGAGCCCAAAAAACAGGAGCGGGAGGTCCCTGGATGCTCAGGCTGAACTTGAACCCAAAGAACATCTACTAGGGTAAACCTTTAGTAACAATATTTGCAAATTGATGTAAAGGAAAATATTACATGTGAACTTGTCAAATAGCAACACGCACTCGAACAATACTTAAAACAAAATGTTGACAATAAGAGAAAAACATGTGTTTTTTATACCAAATAGAGAGACCGGTCTTCTCTAGAAAACAAAACTAGTGTCTTTGACTATACAAAGACACTGGTTTCACTTACGCGACCGGTTTGAATGCATTTCTTATTATAGAGACCGGTGTTTTCTTGAAAACCGATATTTATGCTACCCATCCCCGCTATTTTAACAGTATAAAAACTGGTATTTTTATAACCGGTCTTTATTAGGAGGTGTTTATGGGCTTTTTCATACTAGTGCCATTAGACTTCTGAATGCTCACATCATTCTCACATCCAGCATGATAATTAGCTGATTTATATAATAAAGATCATTAACTAGATTTTTATATTAAATATATAACAATTGTTTTAATACCTTTATGATGCACGTGTTTTTTTTAAACCTCATGTCCTTCTTGATGGTCGGATCTCAAGTAAAGTGTATCATCAAGAACATCATCCGTACATTGTTTACCGATAGAAAAAGGAGGTAGCTCGTCAAATTGATTGTATTCGTCCTCATCCACAACATTATCAACCCCATGTATACATCGTTTACTCTGCAGGACAATGTGTCATCTCTTGTCTTTTAAGTTATCTACAAAGAATACTTGTGGCTTGTTTTGATAGAATGAAGGATCAGTTACATAGCTGTTTGTTGAAAGATTTACACATGTGAAACCGTCCGTACCAACTTTAACACCTCTTATGTTATTGACCCATTTACACTTCAATAGTGGTATAACGAACAGATTGTAATCCAATTCCCAAATTTCTTCAATGACACCATATATGACTTTTTCGCGACTGACATTCGCGACGAATCTGTTGTTGTTGCTATAAGCGTTACTCCGCTATTTTGCATGGTGCTCTTTTCATCTTGTTGTTTGGTATAAAACGTATATCCGTTGATGTCGTAGGCTTGATATTGAAGTACACGACGTGGACGGTACCCCAGCTGTACCACGTCTGCATCAATATTTGGAGACATACAAATAAGTTTATCTGCCAACCATTGTGAAAATGTTCTATGAGATGACGTCTAATCATGTTAGGATCATCAATGGACACATTATTTTTACACACTTTACAGGGACAAGAAATTTTTGTTTCTCCTGTCTTTTTTTGATGATCCTCAGTGCATCTAATAAATTCAGACAACCTTTTCATGTATTATGTGGTAAAACGTTCTATCTTGTACATCCATGTATCACGATCCATCTTGTGAGACCTAAACACGGATCTTGCTGAGCTTGTTAGAAACTTTGTTTAACACCAAAGAGTATGCGGAATCTACTCTTTAATGCTTAGAAGCATGTTTAGAATGTATAAAGCAATGTAATAGTGAACTCTGTATAAACACAATGTAACCAAAACGATTCAATATTATTAAGCAAATAATACGAGTGATCTAAATATCACTAGGGTTTACAACCTTGAATCTTAACAAAACATATATCTTAAACATCTAACCTAGGACCTCCTTTTATAGACACAAGGAGTCCTTTTACAAGATAACTATCAATATTCAAAATATGCAGAATATTCGTATAAGTCTAACTATATAAGATATACACTAGATATCTTCTATACATATCTCCTTACACATTTTCATAACCTTAGCAGTACCTTCTTCTTTCAACAGACTCAGCAGTACAAAGTTTCTTCTGGCAGTACTTACTCAGTTAGTACTGGTAGTGTAATTTGCAGCAATTCCAACTTTGTCTTTGGCAGTACAAACTGTTAAGTGTTTTAATTCCCAACAATCCTCCCCTAAACTTGTGATTTACTCTAAATCATCAAGTTTCTGAATTAAAACTTTGTCTTGTGATGATTCTTCCAAACACTCTATCTTCTTTGTCTTCCAGCCTTCATCTATCTTTCACATTGATTGTAAATTTGCTGAAGTAGTTGTCTGGCCATTTCTGATTCTTCATCAACTTTAAGTTTAATAGATAACATCACTGTGAGACTTCCTGAACTCAAAGGCTATTCCTTTTCAACCAACATGTAGACATCAACTCCAGCTTTTGTAGATACATGGTGTACACCACATGTATTATACAATCTCCATGTTGTACCAAGATTATGAGCTTGAAACTTCCATAGCTTATCTTTTGGATCAGGTTCAAATAGCCTTTTCAATTCAACCCATAATTCTTTGTCTTTGTCTTCTGAAGGATCTGTTGACCTGAACTTCTCTTCAACCAAACTTCATAGCTTATCCAAATCCTCTCTATCAAATGCCTTAAGCTTGTCTTCAAAATGCTTGTGAACTTCAGAATGTCCACCAACTCTTATGATCTTCCAAGCTTTCCTAAAATTATTTGTATGAATTTCCTAGTCAATAATTGGATGTTTAGACTGCAATGGTTCTACATTTATGCATTCTGGAATAACTACCATCATTTGTTAAAGCTGGTCTTCTGTCAAATCCTCATCTTGTTTTTCTTTTTCTTCTTCAACTGTGTGCAATTCTTCATCAAGTCTTTGTCTTTTAGAGGATTCTAACTTCAATGATGAACCAACTCTTTTAGCCCTTCTGCCCTCTAAATCTGCATCCATAGGAATGAACTTTGCACCTTTTCGTAAGCAGTAAAGTACAATGCCTCAATCTTTTCATTTTATTTTCCTTTCAGTTGACTAGCAGTCCAACTGTCTTGATGCTTTAATTATTCCTTCATGTGTTTTATGAGTTGAGCTTTTGTTGGAGGTTTCTTTCTAGCAGCCATCTTTTTACTCTGACTTTTCCTAATAATCTCCAGCCAATCATTTAAAGCTTCCTCTCTTTCTGCTTCAGGAACAGCTACCCTTTCTGATTCATAAATACTCTGAGCTAATAGTGCATCTTCTCTCTCTTGTGCCATCCTCATTACTTCATCATCAAGAAATGCTTGAGCTAATTCTTCATTTAAACTTTCTTCTTTGGCAATCCTTTGTTCTTCCAAAAACTTTGCAATGGATTGCTCTTTATCAAATCTGTCTTGTTCTCAAAGCTAATTTGAGCTAATATATTTCTCTTAACCTTATTTGGTTGCTCAGGTTCAGTCATAATACCCTTTCCCTTGTTTGATCTTCTTTTTCCATACATAACAACACTAGCATTACAAATTCCACTAGCAGTACCAATTTCTTCACCAGCAATACTAACTCCTCTTCTAGCACTTATAGCAGTATCTTCTTCTTGATCTTGTTGAACATCAAGGTTTACTGGCTCTGTATCTTGTTCATGAAGATCAACTAGTTCTGTATCTTGTTGAATATCTTCAGTTGCTTGTTGAATGTCTTCTTCCATATCAAATTGCCTTTCATCACCCATATCTATATTATCAAACCTCCTCTGAGCTTCTGCACTCCTGATTTTCCTCCCATGTTTGGAAGAATATCCTAAATCATCATCATTGTCTGAACTGTCTTATGAGCTTGAGGACTCCACAGTCTATGCCTTCCTCTTAGCTTTGAGTGACTTGAATTTGATCTGCAACTGTTTCACCTTCTGAATCACCTTAGTATAAGCAGTACCATACAACTTCTTTGTCTCTTTAAGTTCTTTCTCCAGCACAGTTACCCTGTTTGTCAGTGTTGTACAAATAACCATCAATTCTTTAAGTGTCACATTACCCTCAGCACTTCCAGGTGTGTTACCTCCTGGGAGAGGTGCATCATGGGGCATTGACTCAGTTTCCACCCTAGTTGGACTAGGTGGATCAGCTGAGCCCCCTATATTTTCCATGTGGCTGGGGATTCCATCACCAGTATCAAGTTCATGAGAGCTTGATGCATGGGATGTTGCCATGGATTGGGTCTTACTTATGATGACACTGTCCTGTCCAGCTACTAAGCCTGTGATAGTAGTGTCAGCCCTCACCACTCTGTCTGAGACAGTCTCATCTACTACTTGAGTAAAAGTAAGAGAACTGGGCTGAGATACCTCAGTTTCCTGTCTGGGTGAACTCCTATAGGATGTGGAAGTTGGTTGTAAGGCTGATACAGAACTGGATGAAGTTGTGGGTTTGTGTTGGGACTCAACTGGGGTTGTTGAGCCTTCACCCTATACCTGTGCAAGCATATCTTCAAATAAAGGTACTTCTACCCCATTATAACCTTTAGAAGCCATTCTCATGTCACTGAAAAGTTTTTGTTGGAGGCATGGTGTTGGATAAATATTTTTGTGGGATAGAAGCAAACTTTTCCTTGCATTCGAAATCAGTTGTATAAACCTTGGATACATCAAAAATTTATGTTTGTTATTCACATTTTTCACCATACCATCAAAAATTAGTTTAGAAAAATTGAAAGTCTTGTTTGTTGATAAGTATATGAGAGCAATGGCAATATTGCTACTGAATTGCTCCCATGAGGTTTTCTTGGGACTTAAGCAATGAAGGATCGTATGGATAAAAAATCTCCATTGTGGGGGCAAGACAACCTTTTTGAAAAGTTAATATTTGAGCAGTTGTGTCATACCCCATTTTGGACATGGTTTAAAAAATTTCAGTGTTAGGCAAAACACTAATACCATTGTCATCTGCTAAATGGAGATATCTCCGAACAGATGACTCAGTAACAGTGATTGTTTTGCCATCAACTGTTGCTTATAACTCTGGTTCTCCATTTTCACCTGTTCTGACAGTTGCAGTCTGCCAAAACTGTGTGATGAGAGAACGATAGATAGTAGGACTTACGGTCAAAACATACCTGATGTGAGTAGAATTGAGAAAGTCTACTACCTGATGGAAGTCATTGCTTCCCTCTGGTTTCTCCAAGAAAGCGACCATGTTATGTTTATCGAAAAAAGCCAAATTCACCATTATAAATGATAAACTTTTGATTAGATTGATGAGTTATGATCGTATATGAGTTAATTGAGTAATGAGTATAGCCAATTGAGATTTAAGTAGATAATGCTTAGGGTTTCGATTTGACCGACTTAATAAATCCTTTCCTTATACAGAAGAAAGTGTATAAATTAGATAAAAAGTAAAAATTATCCAATTTAGGAAACCCTTAAGTAAGGTAATTGACCAAAATTTTCTCAACGGCTATAATCAAAAAATGGTTATGACTCAACAGGACAAACGGCTACCCAACAGTACATAGTTTTGCCTAGCAGTACTAACTTTTGCCTAGTAGTACTAAGTTTTGGAAAAACTTTTACTCAGCAGTATAAACTCAATTTTCATTTAAAACAATACTGCATTCAAACTTTTTGAAAGGATTAAGTGTAAAGGAAGACACTTAATCTTTTTCGGTTGCATTTAATCTCTGGTTGTGTGAGAACCAATGTTTTCAGCATAAATGCTGCCTGTGATCAGATAAACTCATTCAAAGAGCTTTCTTGACAGGGTTTCCAGCTCATGGTAGGTGTTGCCTCTAACACAAATGTGCTAGATTCACTTTTGCTCGTTGTTCTCTATATCAGATGTCCTTAGACTAACACACTATCAAATGATAGAATGGTATAGAGTGAGTTAGATCAGTTACTATCTGACTAACTATGACCATCAATTCATGTTCAATTATACCACCAAATAAGCATAAATTGATTTCAAGAATAAGATTTTAAGGAACCTCCCAACTCAGGTGTACAACCTTTGTCAAGTAATCCCCAAATCCTCTTCTATCATGAATCAATTATGACAGCAATCCATCCACCACTTTAGCTTCTCACACATCATAAACTCCAATCATACTGCTTTCTCTTCCTGCAAATGTTAGTCCAAAACCAAGAAAACACAAACCAAAGCATTTTCTATATAACAGTATAAAATTTGACTAACAGTATAAACTTAGCAGTACTAATTTGGACTAACAGTACAAACTCAACTGTCTAACAATTAATAGTACAAATCCTTTACAAACTATACAAAGACACTTAGAGATTAAAACTTTATAGATTAAGCATTCCAATACTTGCCACCAAGTACTGAAATCTTCCAACATCAAGACCTTTTGTAAGTAAGTCAGCCCAATTGTTATCTGTGTGAATTTTAACAACTTGAATTAACTTTTTCTCATTACAATCTCTTATAAAATGATGTCTAATCTCTATGTGTTTTGTTTTAGAATGTTGAACAGGATTTCTAATAATGCAAAGAGTACTGTTATTGTCAATATTTATCATGGTATTCATAAAATTATACCCATAGTCCAGCATCTGATTCTGAATCCAGAGTACTTGTCCACAACAACTAGCAGCAGCCACATATTCAGCCTTAGTTGTAGAAGTAGCTACCACAGTCTACTTTTTGCATTGCCATGATCTCAACCTGCAACCTAGGAATTGACAACCACCTGTTGTTGACTTCCTATCTAAACTTGCACCAGCATAGTCACTGTTACTGTAAGCCACCAGATCAAATAGAGACTCTCTAGGATACCAGACCCAATTTGGGTTCGCCTTTTAGGTACCTAAAGATCCTCTTCACTGCATGTAAGTGTGAAGCCTTAGGAGTAACTTGAAATCTGGCACATGCACATACATCAAACATGATATCTGGTCTAGATGATGTAAGATACATCAATGACCCAATCATTGATCTATAAAGAGTAATATCAACATCATCACCATCTGAATCTTTGAGCAAGGGTTTTTTTGGATCAAAAGGAGTGCTAACAGTCTTTGTATCAGCATATCTAAACATCAAAATCTCTGCTACATATTTATCTTGGCTGATAAATATCCTTTCTTCTGACTGCTTGACTTGCAACCCTAAAAAGAAAGTGAGTTCTCCCATTGAACTCATTTGAAATTTGTCATGCATCAACTTCTCAAATTCAGAACACATCTCCTTTTTAGTAGAGCCAAAAATAATATCATCCACATAAACCTGGACAAGCAAAATGTCACCCTTTTTCCTCTTGATAAACAATGTCTTGTCTATCTGTTCTCTGTGAAACCCATTGTCCAATAGATACTTGGCCAATGTTTCATACCAGGCTCTTGGAGCTTGATGTAGACCATATAGTGCCTTCACCACTTGTAGACCTTATATGGATGATCAGGATCCTCAAACCCTGGTGGTTGCATAACATACACTTCTTCATTAATTGTACCATATAAGAAAACACTTTTTACATCCATTTGGTATACTGTGAATCCCATAAAAGAAGCATAAGCTAAAAACAGCCTTATTGCCTCAATCCTAGCTACTGGAGCAAAGACTTCATCATAGTCTATGCCTTCCTCTTGAGTATACCCTTGTGCTACCAATCTTGCCTTATTCCTAATCACAATACCTCTCTCATCCTTATTGTTTTTGAACACCCATTTTGTTCCAATTGCCCACTTACCCTTAGGCAAATCTACTAATACCCACACCTTTTATAGCTTGAACTGTAACAGCTCCTCCTGCATTGCTTCTACCCAGGATGGGTCACTTAGTGCTTTGGCAATTTTCTTGGGTTCATCTTGAGATAAGAAACAAACAAATAAACAAGCATTAAGGTCTTCATGTGTCTTCCCTTCATAGATAGCACTCACAAAACCTTGTTCACCTGCCTCTATTTGCATCCTTCTTGTCTTCACACCATATTTTATATCTCCAATCACAAGATCAAGGGAATGGTCCTTGTGAATTCTTGTATAGGGAGTTGTAGGAACCTCATATATGTTAGGAACATTATTCAGATCCATTTCAAAGTCATCAAAAAATCTAGCATGATGAGCAGAATTAAGTGTTGGAAAAACAGTTTCAACATTTGGCCCACCAGTATAATCACTTGACCCAGCAGTACTAACATCTGGCACATCAGTACTAACTTCCTGCTCAGCAGTACCATCATTATTAGTACTGTTATCATTTCCCTGTTGTTCTTGAGCACCAACTCCACCTTCTTTATTAATACCAACATCATCCTCCTTATCAGCATCACTGGATGATGGTGGATCATCATTCTTTGAAGTTGGTTGGAACAGAGAATCATCCTTCCAAAGTGGCATGGCATAATAGTCTTTGCTAGATCCAGTCTCCATACTTGTTTGACCTGCATCAGAACTATCTTTGGTACCTGCAAAATAATTAGTATTTGTACCTGCAACAACTGGTACATAATTCATATATTCTGTTAGCTTTTCAAGGTCAAATAGCCACTTAGGTCCTTCTCATGCAACATTAGGCTTATTTTCTACAAACTCTACATGCAGGTTTTCCTCTACCTTCCTGGTTCTTATGTTGTACCCTTGGTATGTATTAAATCACATACCTTTTCTTTATCAAAAATTGACTCAAAAGACAAAAAAACTGACCATAAATGCCAAATATATGCATGTTTTTGTTTTTGTGTATATGCAGGTAATGGATATAAGAAAAGGACAAAATGAAAGACAAAACAGATAAAAATGAGCACGGGATTGGAAAGAGCGTGAAAAGCCGGTGCCGGGGATGTGTTTCTACATTTTTGATCCAACTCTAAACCCTAAAATACCAAACCTAAGCCTAATCCTAAAACAATTACATCATTAGTCCTTACCTTTTACAAAGTTAGTCCTTACTAACTTTTGTTAAATCCCAATTTAATTAAATTATAAACCTGATCCAGCCAAGCCCAAAATAAAACCAATAATCCAGTCCAATAATAAAACCTGACCAGCCCAACCCTTATACCCAGGTAAAACTTAATGAAACCCGGGTCAACCCTTATAACCACTCAAGAAAGGGCGCGGGAAAAGGAGTTACTGTTCACCTTCTTCCCCAAACTTACCCCTATTCACTCGCACCATTAACCCCCACTTAAAACCTCTTCTAGAAGGACTGACATGTCAGGAAGAATGACCTCATATCATGTACACGCTGGTAAATCTCAAGCACATGATTGGTGGATGCGATGTGGCACATGATCTGAGGGTACGGATTGAAGCTTAATGTCGACATAATGGATTAGATGGCTGTGATTAGAAGGAAGAAACCCTAGAAGCTCCCTCAACTGGCTATAAATACAAGACCTCCTCACCTCACAATGGATCTTTTTTACACGTTTTTAGTTTTTAGCTTATTTACTGCTTATTGTATTTTTAATTGCTTTTTAATATTGTAATTTCCTTTTCACGTATTGTAAGCCTTTTAAGTTTTAATAAAAAGTTCAGTTAACTTAAATTGTGTCTCAAATTTACTTAATGCTTTTATCATGTTTTCTTACGATTGAAATAAGTTGTTAATAAGCTCTATTACCTTCACTTATGCTGAAATAAGCTCTTCAATAGCTTGTTTGAGTATTGAGTAGATTTTGTTTAAATTTGAAAACAGTTATGTTTAGAAATTCAGTTCCAAGTAAAAAATAAGCTTAGGTTGGATGATAAGCCAGATTTGGATGGGCTTATTGGACTTTACCAGCTTGTTTTAAACAAGCTGGAGCTTGTAGATCAGCTCTTTGAGCATATTTAGTCCTTGTTTGAGCAAAGGACCAAGTGAGTTATATTTTTTACATTTTTAGCTTATTAAACTGCTTATTGTTTATTTATGCTTATTATGTGCTTATCTGTGTTTAATATGTCTTTTATATGCTTATTAGTAGTAGATCTATCTGATTTATAGCTTATCTCACAGTTAAAAAGTTATTTGTTCTTATAAGTGTTTTTATTGTCAAAATAGCCAATAAGCTTTGCTTATTGGTTAAGTACTTATTTCTTATAAACTTTTGCTTAAAAACCTTGTAATACACTTAAGGTTAATCTGTTTTCAATAAAACATGAGTTTTACAGCTTCATTAAGTTTAAAAATTAGATTTCAGTATTTAAAGGGGTGTTTGGGATAGCCGTACTAACTCTAAGTTAGTACTGCTAGTAAGTGTTTTGGCCATAAGCCCAAGTTGATTTAGCTCTAAATCAGTCCTAGTGATAGTTTAGAAGTTGTTTAGAGTAGACTTATCATGTTTCATAGCTTTTAGCTTAGTTTTCATAGTTCAATAGATTTGAAACTGTTTTATCAGCTTATTAGTTTAATCTTCAAAAAGTCATTTAGAGGTGAGGTTTTAGAGTCAAAATCAAGTCTAATATGCATGTTTTAAGTTTAGATAAAGTGTCCTAAGTTTTGGAGTCCTAATTCATAGTTTGCAAGTTTTTGTTTAAAATCTGAAAATCAAAAAACAAAAGTCTTAGTGTCTATCTCATCAGCTTAATATTAAGCTCCTTATTATTTCAAATTTTCTAAAAATTGGTTTTATAAGCTCATTAGTGGGTGTTCTTTGCTGTCTTTAGTTTATAGCTTATTCCATAAGCTTTAGGTAGCTTATTTTTAATGGAAAAAGTAGTAGTTCAGGTCTGATTTCAAGTATTTAAGTTTTCAATTTTGTGTCACTGTCTAGTTTTATCAGCTTATTTTTAAGCATCTAATAAGCTCTAAAATGTCTGAAAATGGTTTTGTGAATTCTTTGGTTGCTTATTTTAATCTGTTTTTAGGTTCCATGGTCTAGCTTATTGTTTAAGTAGCTTTTTGAATAGTCTAAAGTTGCCCTCTTAGGCTGTTTAAGTTGTCAGTTTTAGTTATTGGTTTAATTCACTTTTTGGCTTTTTAGCTTATTAGGATTGCTTATTCTAGGTTAGAATATGCTTATTAGTTAGCTTTTAGTATTTTAGTAGCTTATTTGGTTTGTGCAAGCTTGTAGAAGCTTGTGCCTCATTTTCAAGTTAGTTCATTTAGCTTTTATTTTCTTAGTATAATTGTTGGTTGTTTCAGCTTTTTTCCAGCTTATTTAACAAGTTATAAAAATTTTGCTTTCATTAAAACTGCTTATTTTTAAGTGGTTAATAAGTTCCAAAAAAAGTTTTTGTAAAAAAAAAAAAAAAATGGGAAGTTGGGAAGCCAAGGGTGAGCAGGGCTCGAACCCCTGACCTCAACCAACCTCAACCATTTAACACACCACACCACAACCAACTCTGCCCTTGGGACTTCTTCTTTAAGGGTTGCACCATTAATTTATTTAACCAACTTTTTCCCTTTTAGCTTAATTTCTTTTTTAGCTTATTCACAGCTTATCTAGATAAGCTGTCAATCCAATTTTATTTTTCCTATATTCTTCATATCTTAAAGTACTTTTCCAGAGTTTTTCATAATTTTTTGTATTAATTTAGTATTTTTAATAGTATTTTTAGTCTAAAAGTGTTTTTAGTTCATTAGAAATAAAATAAAAAGTAAAAAAATATAATTCTTTTTTCTAAAATTATTTTTAGTCATATAGGACTTTTAGAAATTAAATTTACACATCTAGGGTTAATTTTTGATTTTTAGGTTTTTTTATGCCCGTTAATTTCCCATTTAGAGTCCGTTTTTTAGTTTAAGTTGCGTTTTTGCTTATTTGTGCTTTATTTACTTATTTTATTTGCTTATTAGTTGCTTTTTAGTATATGTTTTTTGTTTTAAGTTATAATTCTAAAATATCTCAATTATTCTAATCATCCGATCACGAACGAAATTCGAAGTTCCATTCACACTTCATGGGGACTTAACGACCCGGGAATATCCAATATTTCCTGAAAAATATTTGGTTTGATTTTCTTTGACCTCTTGGTATATTCACTCTTGGTTAGAGAGAGAATTGACTTTTTTGTCGGGTTTTTCTTGCTATAATATATATATATATATATATATATATATATATATATATATATATATATATATATATATATATATACTTGTGCATCGAACCAAGTTTTTGGCGCCACTGCCGGGGAAGTTGTGAAATGAATATTGAGTTACGTTTGAAGATTAGTGATTTGAAGATCCTTCCCCGTGAAGTTATCGTTTTATTTTGTAAATATTTTCGTATTATAAAAACCAAAAAATAAAAAATAAAAAAATCTCGAATACTTTTCCTAAAGTATTCAAAATACAAAAAAAAAAAAAAAAAAAAAAAAAAAAAAAAAACAAAAGAAATCGTGAAGTCAATTGTTGCGTCGGCTCACCTTTAGATTACAAACTATAAGAGGGATTTAAGGAGGATTGACATTAAATTGTCGAACCGAAAGAAACGGGTTTTTAATTAGCATTTGTTGCGGACCTTTGTTTCTCCGCCACTTTGCCAGTAATTCAAGAGAGCTACCGAGCACCGGTTGACGAATCGATTACCAAAAATATTTGTTTTTCAAAATTTTCTAAATATAAAAACCCAAAAATATTTTCTTTTTCAAAATTTATTTTTCTTTTAAATTTTGTGTTTTTAGTGCATGCGCACTCGATCTCAATCGAATTTAATCGATAAATCTCCCACATTACCGACTCAACAATATCGTAGATGTAATCATAGACAGAGAAACGTACCCGAGATACGTACTCTTGTTGAAGCTCCTATTACCGAAATGGCGGATACACGTACTATGTCTGAGTTGCTCCAAGCACCCACCGAGGGTTACGGAGATGCTATTGTTTTATCACCGATTCTTTCCGAGAATTTTGAGTTAAAAACCGGTCTAATTCAACTTATAACGTCAAACCAATTTCATGGTTTCGAGAGGGACGATCCTCACGCTCACATCCGATGGTTTAATAAGTTGACTTCGACTATGAAATATCAGGATGTTCCTCATAGCGCGATTAAGTTGACGTTATTCCCATTTTCTCTCGAGGGGGCAGCCCGGATTTGGCTCGAAGAAGAACCCCCTCATTCGATTACTACTTGGGAAGATTTCGTCTCTAAATTTGTGAATAATTTCTTTCCTCCTTCTAAGACGACAAATCTTAAGAATGATATCACAAATTTTCAACAACGTTTTGATGAAAATTTTGGTGAGGCATGAGAACGTTTCAAAGATCTCCTTTGTAAAATGCCCACATCACGGTTTTTCAGAATTGCACCAAATCGATATGTTTTATAATGCTTTGACACAAACCGATCAAGATTCGCTTAATGCGGCCGCCGGTGGCGATATCTTGAATCACACTTCGAGAGATATTTTGACTATTATCGAGAACAAATCGAAAGTTCCCACTTCACGAAACAAACCGGTTGTTTCCAAAGTGAATGCTTCTACTTCTTCTTCACCGGCACATCCGTCAGAGATGGCCGAACTTATGGATGCTATAAGATGTATGATGAGAGAGATTAAGATTCAAAACCAAAAACCGGAGCCCGTTAAAGCCGCTACCGAAAATTGTGTATTTTGTGGTGGTCCCCATCCTTATTATGATTGTCAAGCCACCGATGGCCACGTTTTCAATGCTACCGGCAAATTACAATCAAAATCAAGGATTTCGTCCTCAAGGAGAAACTAATTATCGTGCTAATAACCAAATGGGACCACCCGGTTTTCCTTCCATTCAAAACAATCAAAACCGTTTTCAAAAAAACCAAGGTTATCATGCTAATCAAGGTTACAACCAAAACCGTGGAACAAATTTCAATCAAGGAAACCAAAATTACCAAGCTCCACCTCTTCAACCTCCTCCTCCTCAAGTTGGACCTAATAATGATTTTTCGAACTACATGAAGACGAAGAATGTTAGCATGAGAGCTGTGCAAAATCAAATCAACAATATGAAGGTCGAGCTTAGGAAAGAAATCGATACTACGTTGACAAGACAAACGAATGAGCTTAAGAACATGATGAGTAGTTTTATGCAAATGAATCAACCCACGAGTTCGGGATCTCTTCCAAGCAATACCGTTGCAAACCCGAGAGGTGATTCGAAAGCTATCACCACCCGAAGTGGTGTTGCCTATGATTGACCTACGGTTCCTACTACTTCTTCTCCTCCTCCTAAAGTAGTGGACCGTGAAACCGAGGTGACAAAGGACATGGTGCCTCCTACTAATAAGGGAAGTACCAAAGACGTCCAACCTCCAGTTGTCCAAGTTTCTGAGCCCGAAGTTGCTCCCGTTACTACTCCAAAGTCTAATCCTAAACCGTCAATACCTTACCCGTCAAGACTTAATGATCAAAAGCTCTGCGAAAAAGCTAACAATCAAATGGAAAAGTTCTTCCAAATCTTTCAAGATTTACACTTCGATATTAGCTTCGCGGATGCTCTTCTTCTCATGCCTAAATTTGCTTCGACAATTAAGAATTTGCTAAGTAATAAGGAAAAATGAGCATTGTTCGGCAGTTCTCCTAAAAAAGTTACCCGAAAAACTTGGAGACCCCGACAAGGTTCTCCTCAAAATGGTTGAATGCTTAGCCTTGGCCGATCTTGGCGCAAGCATCAATCTTATGCCACTTTCCGTATGGAAAAAGCTTTCCCTTCCAGAACTTACTCCTACTCGTATGATTCTCGAGCTTGCGGACCGATCAATTACTCGTCCTATCGGTGTCGCCGAAGATGTCTTCGTAAAAGTAGGAAAGTTCCATTTTCCGGCTGACTTTGTAGTCGTTGATTTTGATGTCGATCCTCGGGTTCCCCTCATTCTCGGGAGATCATTCTTGAGGACGGGCCGTGCTTTAATTGATGTTTATGGTGAAGAACTAACCCTTCTTGTTGATGATGAAGCCGTAACTTTTAAACTCGATCAAACTTTGAGATACTCCTCTAATTACGATGATATATCGGTTAACCGGATGGATGTCATTGATATTACTTCTGAGGAGTATGCTCAAGAAGTTCTTGGATTTTCAAACAATTCTCCGAGTGGCAGTCCCACTTCGACTTCTGAACCTATCGTTGCAGACTCTTCCCCTTCTCTCACTCTGTTTGAGGAAAGTGACTTCATTTTGGAAGAGATCGAGGCTTGTCTTAAGAATGATTCAATTTCCCCAGAAATTGATGATACCTATTTGGATCCGGAGAGAGATATTATTTTACTCGAGAAATTGTTAAACAATGTCCCTTCACGTTCTCTCCCTCCGAAGGAAATTAAAATTGAAGAAATAAAAGAAATTAAGCCGTCTAATCCTCTGGAGCTCGAGCTCAAGGATTTACCTCCTCATCTCGAATACGCATTTTTAGAAGAAACCGACAAATTTCCCGTTATTATTGCTAAGGATTTAAAAGATGAGGAGAAGACCCAACTTTTGGAAGTGCTTAAGAATCATAAGAGTGCCATCGCTTGGCAAATTTCTGACAGTAAAGGTATTGACCCTCGTTTTTGTACTCATAAGATTTTAATGGAAGATGACTTCAAACCCGCGGTGCAACAACAAAGGAGGATAAACCCAAAAATTCATGAGGTTATCAAAAAGGAACTTCTCAAACTCCTTGATGTCGGAATGATTTACCCTATTTCCGATAGCCCGTGGGTTAGTCCCTTTCATTATGTACCCAAGAAAAGGGGTATGACCGTCGTCACCAATGAAGATAATGAGTTGATTCCCACACGTCTCGTCACCGGATGGAGAGTATGTATTGACTATCGTAAGCTTAATGATGCGACTCATAAAGATCATTTCCCGCTCCCTTTTATGGACCAAATGCTCGAACGTTTAGCGGGAAATGAGTATTATTGTTTTCTCGATGGTTTTTCCAGATATTTTCAAATCCCAATTGACCCACAAGATCAGGAAAAGACCACCTTCACTGGCCCTTATGGTACGTTTGCCTACCGACGTATGCCCTTCGGCTTATGCAATGCTCCGGGCACATTCCAAAGGTGCATGATGGCCATTTTTCATGATATGATCGAGAAAACAATGGAAGTTATTATGGATGATTTTTCGATTTATGGAAATTCTTTTACGTCTTGCCTCTCCCATTTAGACAAAATGCTAAAACGGTGTGAAGACACCAATCTTGTTCTAAATTGGGAGAAGTGCCACATCATGGTTAAAGAGGGCATTGTCCTCGGCCATAAGATTTCCAAATCTGGGATTGAGGTCGATCGAGTTAAAGTCAATGTTATCGCTAAGCTACCTCATCCCACCACCGTCAAAGGAATTCGAAGTTTCCTTGGTCATGCCGGTTTTTACCGTTGATTTATTCAAGATTTTTCTAAAGTCGCCTGGCCACTAACCCACCTTCTAGAAAAAGATACTCCGTTTTTCTTCTCTAAAGAATGCATCGAAGCATTTGAAATTCTTAAGAAGAAATTAACGGAAGCACCGATTTTAGTTGCCCCCAATTTGGGCTTGCCCTTTTAAATTATGTGTGATGCTAGTGATTTTCCTATCGGGGCCGTCTTGGGGCAACGTAAGACCAAATATTTTTAGCCGATACACTATGCGAGTAAGACGATGACCGATGCCCAATCTCGTTATACCACTACTGAAAAAGAGTTATTAGCCGTCGTCTATGCTTTTGAGAAATTTAGACCTTATCTCGTCTTATCAAAGACCATAGTGTATACGGATCATTCGGCTCTTAAGTATCTCCTAGCTAAGCAAGATGCTAAGCCGAGATTGCTTCGGTGGATCCTCCTTCTCCAAGAATTTGATGTCATTATTCGTGATAAAAAAGGAGTGGAGAATCTCGCCGTCGACCATTTGTCTAGACTAGAGAACCCTCATCAAGGTGTTCTCGAGAAAAAGGAAATTACCGAGACATTTCTTCTTGAGACACTTGGAATGATATCGCTTATAAGTGATTCTAGTACCCCATGGTTTGCCGACATTGCAAATTACCATTCGGGGAATTTTGTTGTGAAAGGGATGTCGTCCCAACAAAAGAAGAAATTCTTTAAGGACGTGAAACATTATTTTTGGGAAGACCCTTATTTGTTTAGGATTTGGGCGGATCAAGTGATTAGACGATGTTTACACGGCCAAGAAGCTGTTGATATCCTCACGGCTTGCCATAATGGACTTACCGAGGGACATCATGGTGCCAACTACACCGCTAAGAAAGTCTTTGATTCCGGATTTTATTGGCCGACTATTTACCGTGATGCCCATGACTTGGTAAAGTCATGTGACTCTTGCCAACATCAAGGAAAAATCTCGCAAAAGGATGAAATGCCTCAAAATGCAATCCAAGTTTACGAGATCTTTGACGTTTGGGGCATCGATTTTATGGATCCGTTCCCGTCTTCTCGAGGGAACAAGTATATCCTCGTGGCCGTCGATTATTTGTCAAAATGGGTTGAAGCAAAGGCGCTCCCCACTAATGACGCCCGAGTTGTTGTGAAATTTTTGAAGAGTCTATTTTCCCGATTTGGAACTCCTCGTGCTATTATAAGTGATCGCGGTACTCATTTTTGTAATGATCAATTTGCGAAAGTTATGCTTAAATATGGAGTTACTCACTGTCTTTCTACCGCGTATCACCCGTAGACGATCGGACAAGTTGAGGTTTCCAATCGTGTTTTATAACGTATTTTAGAAAGGACCGTAGGTGACAATCGGGTCTCATGGGCCGATAAGTTAGATGATGCATTATGGGCCTTCCCTTCATAACACCCATTGGGTGCACCCCTTATAGGTTAGTTTACGGAAATGCTTGTCATCTCCCCATAGAGCTTGAACATAAGGCCCATTGGGCCTTGAAACATTGTAATTTCGACCTTAAGACCGCAGGTGATCACCGAAAAATTCAAATGAATGAATTAAATGAACTTGGGGATCAAGCCTATGAGAAATCTTTGATCTACAAAGAGAAAACGAAGAAGATTCATGACTCAAAAATTAAGAACCGCGTCTTTAACGTTGATGATCGAGTCCTTCTTTTCAATTCTCGATTAAAGTTTTTCTCGGGCAAGCTAAAAACCTGTTGGTCTGGGCCGTTCACCGTTGCTCAAGTTTTCCCTTATGGAATCGTCGAGTTATCTCAACCCGACGGCCCTAACTTCAAGGTGAACGGTCATAGACTCAAACACTATTTTGGAAGGGACATACCATCCATGGTTTTCCCGGATCTCCAAACCTTCCCCATGGACTATTAAATTCAGGGCGAGTCAAGCTAAACGACTCGATAATAAACAAGCGCTTCTCGGAAGGCAACCCATGTTTCTATCTTCTTTCTATTTTCTAATAAGTGTAACGTGAGGAGGCCCACCTCTTCCATTTCTCGTGTTTCATGTTTGTCGTTTATGTCCAGGATTTGCCCGAATTATGAAGACTCTCGTGCTTGTGGTTTTGTCTTTCATCCCCTCGAGTTTCATCCTTCAGTGCTTATTGGGAAATCCGATATTCTAAATCTTATCGATTAATATTTATCTATTAGCATAATTAATAAACGGCTTTAGATTTGCAAAAGAGAACCCTTATTTCAAAACATTGAGGACAATGTCTCATTTTAGTCTAGGGGGTATCCGATATTCTAAATCTTATCGATTAATATTTATCTATTAGCATAATTAATAAACGGCTTTAGATTTGCAAAAGAGAACCCTTATTTCAAAACATTGAGGACAATGTCTCATTTTAGTCTAGGGGGTAATCTTTCGATTTGATTTTACCTTAAATTTTGCCTTATACTCTCGCAACACCATTTTTCCTCCAAAATGAAAAAAAAAAAAAAAAAAATTAAAAAATTTTGCAAAAATATAATAAGTGTTTTGACACATTGTTGACTTTCCGTTGGTGAGAGTAGAAATAAAATTTTGACTTGATTGAGCGTCTTGAGCTCTAGCTTGTCCCCTTAACCTTTATAATTGAAAAGTTGTGCTAGTCTCTTATACAAGAAGCTATAAAACGCGAATTCTAGCAAGAATTTGCAAGTTTCCATAATTACTTTAAATATGCGCAGCTTGATTTTATTTGACTAAGCATTCGCGGATCTTATTATTTAGGATTTTAAATTTGCGAAAAACGAAAAATGATAGAGTTAAATATAAGTTAGATGCTATGCGTGGAGTAGTGGTTCTCTTTAGAGCTCATAGAGGTTAATTGTGTTTTTTTGCTCCCATCAGCTAAATAAATACAAAAAACAAAACCTTCAAAATAATTAAAGGTGCACGGTTTAAGCAATAATTAGTTTTTACTCCTTCTTTAGAGAATTCTTGTTTATGAGAGTTGGGTACACATGTAGCAACCTGTAGAATTCCCTAGTCATTAGTGAACGTTAATCTAGTATTAACTCATCATTACTATTCACTTAACCATTTTTACGAGCAAAATTTGAAAATTTTGTTTATTACATTTCTATTCATAAACGCTGTTACGTTATTCATGATACTTCAGAACGAGCTCACACACGCGCCACGACAGTCCAATACACAATTAAAAACCCAATGAATTCTTAATCCATTTTTTGGGGCCTGTTACTATTCCTAGCCCACAAAATTCAAGCCCAACACAAGTTCAGCCCAAAAATTTCATTATTTCTTTTAATTCATTCGATTAAACCTCAAACACTTAGCCTCGTTTACTTTTGATTTCGACACACAAGTTATGCAAGTTTTTACACCATTTGAATCTCTATACATCCAACAAACATGATGTCGAAGTCTCACACTCTCATTCGAACATTTGAACACCAAACAGGACTCAAAGTAAATCTCACTCGACACATATACAACTTGATCCAAATTTAACCATATTCAACCAAACTTGATTTTTACCTAAGATACTTATGCTTTCTAGTCGAATATGATCTCAATGAGTCCTAAACACATGTTCACGCTCCCTCAAATCTATTTGGTCACGTTAAAATGTGTTTGGACCCTTTATATATATATATGTCGACACATATATATATACCACTTGATTTCTCTAAACCAAAACCCACTTGAATCTTACACCCAAGACTTTCTATGCTAGTTTTATTCTCTATTTCCCCTCCTATCTTCCAGCCACAAATCGAATAATATATCATCATGTCCCAACTTGTCCTTAAAGTATATATGTCGACACATATACATGCATGTGCACAACTTACACACTCATTCACTCTTTCTCACATTCACACTCAAACTTATTTCTAAGTATTTTTCTCCTGATCAAGTCTATTCGAGGCAACAAAGTCAAGTTCTAGGCATTTCAATTTCATTTTCCAAAGGATAAAGGTTGAACTCGATTCTTTTGTATTGGTTTGATCGAGTTCAAGCATAAACCATCGTTTTCTAGTCCATTTAAACGAGTTCTCACCACCTTTTGAGGTGTGATAAGTCCCTTCAACTCATTTTCATTTATTTCCTATGATTTTTATGTACCATGCATCGTTATGAAATCCTACTCGATTGTTTTTACTCCTTGTGCATTATTTACGTTTCTCGTATTTGTCTTTTGTTGCATATTCGACCTCCTATATCCAAGGATGGCCAATAAACGAGTCTCACAATCATTCGACACTCCCAAGTTCATTTTTATACATATCAGCACCCTTTTAACTCATATTCTAATCATATATGTTATATCACACGCTAAAAGTCTTTTTACATATTGAACACATTGATATACTCGACTAAAGAATGGCCTCGTTAAATCCATATCGTATACACAACACGCAGTTTTTATTACTCATACCATTTCTTAACAAGACCAACTAATAAGCTGTTGATATAAGCTTTCATTTTAAACTCTTAAAAGTCGATTTGGAACCTCCATTTGATCGCTATTTGGGACAGTATTAAAACACTCATTTTATCGCATGGGCTTTTTAAAAGTCGAATAAGCACTTGCGAATAAGCTGAGATATAAGCACTTTGAAAACATTTTTAGGACTATAAAATAAGCCTAAGATCAGGCCCAAACTCACTTGAAACCCAACGAATCGAATTCTCTTAATGGGCTTTATATTACACTCGTTAAATCCCAATAAGCCAAAAATAAGCTCTTTTCATGAATAAGCAGTTTTTACAAATTCAAATAAGCTAATTGAAGCTTAGGAAACTCTCAGAAATTTATTTATATAAGTTTTGAGGATTTTGGACTAAAAATGCAAAACCTATTTACTATTTGGGTAAAAATTGTAACATTCGGATATTTAGGTATTAAACTGTCAAATTTGTAACTTGAGGTAGAAATTGAATATACAGTAAACATAAACCATAAAATGTCATATTGAAACACTTTTGGACTTAGAATGTAAATATTTACTAACCAGGGACTAACGGTGTAAATATTTCACCGTTAGGGTTAAAAATGTAAATTCACTATAACTTCAAGGACCAACCAGTAACTCATTTATATACTTTTTCACCACTGTTTTCATGAATGTTCATTCTTACAAGTCCTCCTTACAATTTCATTCTTAAAACCCTCTCGTGCACTTTCGTACGATATATTCAAATAACGTTACGTTTATAAATATATAACAGATCTTAACGAATACGCATAACTTATCATCCACCAACTTTTGAAGAGACGATATTACTGATTCAATAGACATAAAAACATGATAATATTATATATAATATTATTTTTGAACTTTGAGCATTTTAAGCATATCATTCATTCTCATCACAATCCAACTTGTTATCTGATATTCTTTCACAATCATTATTCACATCCAGTCAATCTTAGACCATCGAAATCTCATACTTCCCTATTATTTAGGTCGTGTGTTAGAGCCGTTCCTGTGGTACTTTTGACATAACAATACCTTGACTTTTACGGCTAAGGTGAGATTTCATAGCCCCTACTTTTATACAATTTGAATTATTCCTTTTGGGAGAGATACATGCTCAACTATTTCTCATTTACTTTCATAAATACTTTTATACATTTTGCATTGGTACGCAAGATACATTATTCATTATTATACAAGTACTCTTAAACATTTTGCATGGGTATGCAAGATACATTATTCATTGTTATACAAGCACTCTAATACATTTCGCATTGGTATGTAAGATACATTTTTCATGGATATGCAAGATACATTTTGCATTGGAAATGTAAGTACTCAAAACACTTATGACACGATACGTATTTATATACACATTTGTCCTAATTATACTATGTTAGCAGTGGGTTGTAAACACGCAGGTTGCAAGTCTTGTATGGGCGGAGCTTGGGACTGAGTGGATTTATAAGGCCTTTGCTGTGAAATCTTTATTCAAATGCTTTACAATCTAACTAAACTCTATGAACTCACCAACCGTTGGTTGACACTTTTTAGCATGTTTATCTCAGGTAATAAGGCGATAGTGGATGCATGGATTCTAGAGTCATTTGCATACTTGGAGACTTATATCTTTATCTTTTACCATTTGATACATCTTGAAAACATCTATGTAACTTTATACTTTGAATCTCTTGTTTAACTCTGATTTTAATAATTCGAATGGTAATATTTCAAAATGTCTCATTTAGAGGTCGTTTTCTATACATTGATCTATATTATGAAGTAATACCCCCTTGACTCTACTGTTCCGCTGCGGTAATTTGGGGGTGTCACAGATTATCATCAGAGGCTTGGTTATAGAGAACTAGGTTGCATTTAGTGCCTAGACTATAACTACTATATACATTGAGACTCTCATCCCTATCGCCTTGCATACGTAGAACTTTTTCCGTTATTATCCACGCTTTTGGATGTTATAGTATTTGTACTGATAGGGGAATCTCATAATTTAGTCGAGTCATCAAAGGTGTGGAGCTCAGTGATAACTGGCTATTTAACTTAATCTTGTGACAGTTCTTGTTCGATGAGACATGGGATTAAGTTAAATAAAGGTTATCACTTAGCCTTAGAAAATTTGATGAATTTGCTCGAGGATTTTCTGAGAGATAATCACCCTACCCTTTCACCCTTTAAAGTAAAGTCGATATATGTGAGCTTGGTGATATGTACACGTGTGGAAGGAGGCAATTATAATTATGGTGGCCAACATAATTATAAATGCATCACGACTCACGTGGACATATGTAACCATGCGTACGTTAATCGGCATTGGCACCCCTTTAGGATAACTGCTAGTGACGGGGTTTTGTGAGAACGTTAAGTATAGATTGGATAGTCAATAGTTTTCCCTCATCTCTGACGTTCGCTAAATGTCCTTCCATGTAGAGACAATGGCATCAAGGAGATCAGCCTGAAACGCTAACCGAGGAGGTGCAACACTGAGAGGTGGAAGGACTAGTGAACGTGGAGGTAGAGGAGGTGGTTGAGGCGTCAGTAACAATGATAACAACGACGGTGGAAACCCTGATTTTGCCACTATCATCGCTCAACAGCTTCAAACCTTGCTTCCTACTATTATCACCCAGGTTGGCAATCATATCAACAACTCGGGAAACCACGGAAGCCGAAATGACGACACCAATGATGTAGGTGGGAATGATACTAACAATCACACAACAGGATGCACGTATAAGGAATTTACGGCATGCAAGCCAATGGAGTTCGATGGTAAAGGAGGCGCGTTGGATTATACCCGATGGGTTGAAAAGATGGAGTCAGTAATCGACATCAGTAGCTGTGGAACGCATCAGAAGGTGAAGTATTCGGCATGCTCACTGTCAGGAAAGGCGTTAACATGGTGGAACACGCAGATTCAAGCTAGAGGAAGAGAAGCAGCTGTAGGTATGACATGGGACGACTTCAAGGCACTGCTAAGAGAGGAATACTACCCGGACAATGAAATGCAGAAGCTGGAAGGTGAACTCTGGCATCACACTATGATAGAGGCAGGTCATGCAACCTACACAGATCGATTTCATGAGTTAGCAAAACTAGTTCCTCATCTGGTTACCCCTGAATCGAAGAGGATCGAGAGGTACATCTATGGTATTGTCCCCGAAATTCGTTGAATTGTGAAAGCAACTAAGCCGGCTACAATTCAGAGTGCAATATTGAGAGCATGGACTCTAACAGACGAGATGATTTGGACCCAAAATTTAAGGAACAGTGAAAAAAGGAAAAGAACAAATGAGTCAGACAAGCAGATGGTCCCCACGACTGACAACAAGAAGACAAGAAACTTTATGGCCACTAGTACTGGTCAGAGAGGATATACAGGTCCACTTCCTAAGTGTGCTAAATGTGCTTATCATCACCTGGGATCTGTGCCCTGCCGTGAGTGTACGAACTGCAATCAGTCGAGTCATTTTATGAATCAGTGTGAAGCACCAAGAAATGCGGGCAACATTAGGAATAATCAAAGGACATGCTATGAATGTAACAGCCCGGATTACTTCAAGAATACGTGTCCTAGGTTGAATAGAGCACCTGGACAAAGACAGGGAAATCTAGCTTTAGCCATTGAAGGAAATAACCAAAACCCTAGAGTGCATCTTAGTCCACCTCGTGGTAGAGCTTTCTATTTGGGTCATTTGGATGCAGCTAACAAATAATGGGTATGTTTTCCTTTAGACAAGTAGTATTCTACCCTAGAATCTAGATACGTAAGTTTTTGCTTAAATACTTTAAACTTTACACATCGACTATTCGTTAGCATCTTTTAATAGTTAACGTAGATTGAATCTCGGGACGAAATTCAAGATAAGGGGTAGGTACTGTAGCAACCTGTAGAATTCCCTAGTCATTAGTGAACATTAATCAAGTATTAACCCATTATTACTATTCACTTAACCATTTTTACGAGCAAAATTTGAAAATTTTGTTTATTACATTTCTATTCATAAACGTTGTTACGTTATTCATGATACTTCGGAACGAGCTCACACACGCGCCACGTCAGTCCAATACACAATTAAAAACCCAATGAATTCTTAATCCATATTTTGGGGCCTGTTACTATTCCTAGCCCACATAATTCAAGCCCAACACAAGTTCAGCCGAAAAATTTCATTATTTCTTTTAATTCATTCAATTAAACCTCAAACACTTAGTCTCGTTTACTTTTGATTTCGACACACAAGTTATGCAAGTTTTTACACCATTCAAATCTCTATACATCCAACAAACATGATGTCGAAGTCTCACACTCTCATTCGAACACCAAACGGGACTCAAAGTAAATCTCACTCGACACATATACAACTCGATCCAAATTTAACCATATTCAACAAAACTCGATTTTACCTAAGATACTTATGCTTTCTTGTCGAATATGATCTCAATGAGTCCTAAATACATGTTCACGCTCCCTCAAATCTATTTGGTCACGTTAAAATGTGTTTGGACCCTTTATATATATATATATATATATATATATATATATAATATATGTCGACACATATATATATACCACTTGATTTCTCTAAACCAAAACCCCCTTGATTCTTACACCCAAGACTTTCGATGCTAGTTTTATTCTCTATGTCCCCTCCTATCTTCCACCAGAAATCGAATAATATATTATCATGTCCCAACTTGTCCTTAAAATATATATGTCGACACATATACATGCATGTGCACAACTTACACACTCATTCACTATTTCTCACATTCACGCTCAAAATTATTTCTAAGTATTTTTCTCCTGATCAAGTCTATTCGAGGAAACAAAGTCAAGTTCTAGGCATTTCAATTTCATTTTCCAAAGGATAAAGGTTGAACTCGATTCTTTTGTATTGGTTTGATCGAGTTCAAGCATAAACCATCGGTTTCTAGTCCATTTAAACGAGTTCTCACCACCTTTTGAGGTGTGGTAAGTCCCTTCAACTCATTTTCATTTCTTTCCTATGATTATTATGTACCATGCATCGTTATTAAATCCTACTCGATTGTATTTACTCGTGCATTATTTACATTTCTCTTTTTTGTTTTTCGTTGCATATTCGACCTCCTATATCTAAGGATGGCCAATAAACGAGTCTCACAATCATTCGACACTCCCAAGTTCATTTTTATACATATCGAGCACCCTTTTAACACATATTCTAATCGTATATGTTATATCACACGTTAAAAGTCTTTTTACATATTGAACACATTGATATACTCGACTAAAGAATGGCCTCGTTAAATCCATATCGTATACACAACACACAATTTTTATTACTTATACTATTTCTTAACAAGACCAACTAATAAGCTGTTGATATAAGCTTTCATTTTAAACTCTTAAAAATTGATTTGGAACCTCCATTTGATCGCTATTTGGGACAGTATTAAAACACTCATTTTATCGCATGGGCTTTTTAGAAGCCCAATAAGCACTTGCAAATAAGCTGAGATATAAGCACTTTGAAAACATTTTTAGGACTATAAAATAAGCCTAAGATCAGGCCCAAACTCACTTGAAACCCAATAAATCGAAATCTCTTAATGGGCTTTATATTACACTCGTTAAAGCCCAATAAGCCAAAAATAAGCTCTTTTCATGAATAAGCAGATTTTACAAATTCAAATAAGTTAATTGAATCTTAGGAAACTCTAGAAAATTTATTTATATAAGTTTTGAGGATTTTGGACTAAAAATGCAAAACCTATTTACTATTTGGGTAAAAATTGTAACATTCGGATATTTAGGTATTAAACTGTCAAATTTGTAACTTGAGGGTAGAAATTGAATATACAGTAAACATAAACCATATAATGTCATATTGAAACACTTTTGGACTTAGAATGTAAATATTTACTAACCAGGGACTAACGGTGCAAATATTTCACCGTTAGGGTTAAAAATGTAAATTCACTATAACTTCAAGGACCAACAAGTAACTCATTTTATATGCTTTTTCACCACTGTTTTCATGCATGTTCATTCTTATAAGTCCTCCTTACAATTTCATTCTTAAAACCCTCTCGTGCACTTTCGTACGATATATTCAAATAACGTTACGTTTATAAATATATAACAAATCTTAACGAATACGCATAACTTATCATCCACCAACTTTTGAAGAGACGATATTACTGATTCAATAAACATAAAAACATGATAATATTATATATAATATTATTTTTGAACTTTAAGCATTTTAAGCATATCATTCATTCTCATCACAATCCAACTTGTTATCCGATATTCTTTCACAATCATTATTCACATCCAGTCAATCTTAGACCATCGAAATCTCAGACTTCCCTATTATTTAGGTCGTGTGTTGGAGCCGATATTTTTGGTATTTTTATTATTTTTCTGATTTTTATGGTTTTTCTTGGTTTTATATTTTTGTATTTACATTTTGGTTTAAGATATGTACAAAATATATTATTCAATTTAAGAAGATGTTGACATGAATACCGAAATAAGGATATCGTTCTGTACGTTGTAGAAGTCTGTAGTCAACATCTCTTAAACTTTCACCACCAAAGCTTTCGAGGCTCCTGAATAATCGTCTGAACTTGAGCCTTCTCAATGTGAAGCTTTGATAGCTTCCCCCCAAACCGACAATCTTCTTTTTGAGCAGTTTCAAAGCTCTCTTTCAAGCTTACATTAGTTAAGTTCACAGCGGAATCCGTAGCAAACCACATCAAATATTGCTGCTCCTTTTAAGAATAATCATCGTGATTATCCGTTCGGGGGATCATCAAATAGATCAGCAAAAGTATCAAGAGGCCACTTCCCCCAAGTAGTTGAAGTGATGCAATCAGTCTCATTGTATGAAGCTCAAAAACCCGAAGTACACACTCAATCCCATTAATGAAGTCGAAAACGTAACATCAAAATCAATTAAGACTCGGAAATGCACTTTTCTCCCTTCAGGAAATTGCAGATGAGAATTGTTACACCAAAGTCAACTAAGTCCCGAGTGTAAGCAATTTATCCCGTATGTAGTCGAAATGATAACACCAAGACAGTACCGTAAAAATCAAGTAAGTCCCGGATGAACACATTTCCTTCTGTAGGATACCGACTAACCAGAGGAATCATCATACAATTGTGTACCTCTTTAATCATCAGAAACTGTTTCTTACATCTCTTCCCCCACGTAGTTGGAATAATACACCAAAAGCCACGAGTTAAAACATTGATTTTCTTTGCGGTTATGACATTTTTCTTCCCAGAATAACTTCAATTAAGAAGAAGTATAAAGTTCATCACGTGTAAACGTTGTACGTTCAGATGTATGTCTCCTTCCCCCTTGCTGGCTTTGATACCTCAGAATCAGCAACACATTTTACGCACATATACTTGAAATCTTGTGAGAAGAACAAAATTGGCTCAAATGTATCAAGTGAGAATCAATCGCTACCGAAAATCTCTCTGACTATCTTTACCAACCCTTAAGTAGGCTATTTGAAGTGATAACTGATGGAGCAAACCCGATATACCAAACTTGAAACTGAAGTAGAATTCCCCGTTCTCGTGACTTAAGCTTGCACTAATGTTGGAAGAATGGTGTAGAGAATTTATGCTCCAAGCAAATCTCTAAGTACTCAATACCCAACCAAAGTATGAGACATTAACACCTCTTGCGATTATCCACAACGTCATCGGTGTGTGACACTGAGTACTACAACATAACTCCTTTAAGTGATAGTTAACCAGGTCTTCAAATATTTACCCCGACTGCTGGTAACTAGATAAACTAAGTCTTCAACTTAAATCTTAAGCACGAGCAAGTTATCATTGAAATTCATGCATCCAACCAACCCCGACTTCAAGATAAAATAAGATCACGCCTTTGTGAAAGTCAACTTCAATCTCAAATAAGTGATACCTGATCAACTCCGTAGTCACAATTAGAGTCACATGCCCAACAAGTGAGTGAACATACAATCAAATGTACGTCGATCCACTGTTCACACTTCTCCCCCTAAAAAATTACATATGAGGTTGCCATTTTTGATTGAATAAGTGCATATGAGGTTGATCAACTGTTCACACTTCTCCCCCTCAAAAATTGCATTTGAGGTTGCCATTTTTGATCGAGTGAATAAAAATACAATCTAATGAAAGTAGATCCACTTGATGACTGAACGAGCATGGAACAAGTGTAAAGTTTGTTGATGAGAATAGTCAGAAACAAGAAGATTTCTCTTTTCCAATGATAGAGCGCACTCAAGCGTTCGCCTTTCTTTTCTTTGAGGAACGGGGCCTGGAGTGTTTTCAGCAGACGCCATTATGTTGACATTGAGGCCCGAGGCTTGAACTGCAGTGTTCAAACGTCATTGTCGTTTCCCCTCATATGTTGTGAGCAGCCTGAGTCCAAATGTCAAAGGATGATCTGAACGACCTGCATTTGAAAACAGACGAAAGAAGACAGTTTGGAGTGCCGGATCCCCAATTTAAGTTGGGTTCTAGTTGGTTAGTGCAAACAATCTCTGGGGCTGCTGAAACCATAGGTGCCTTGGTTTTAACAATAGGGGCAACACTAGTAGATGCAATGGACCTAGTTAAAGGGCATTGTGTATCTAAAGGGATAACTCTACCAGTTGGCTTCCATTCCTTAACAGGCACTACTCTAGGCATGATAATCCTCGTTAAAGGGCAATGTTCGCCTAGTGTGAATATTCGGCCCGTGGGCTTCCACTGAAAGCCCACATTGGTAAACATTTTCCCTGTAGGTTTCCAAGATTGCTTAATTTGTCTAGCTCTCCAAACTTTCTTAACTAGGGGTTTGTTGGACGACTTCAAAAATTTCTCAACACATTTATCATGATTACCCGAAATTAAACAATCATTACATGTTTTGCAAAGTGAATAAGGAGTTGAATTATGATTCCTCTTGTTCAACTCTGACTTATTGTTCCTCATGTGGTCTTCTACTTTCTTCTTAGGAACACTTTTAGCTGGTGAAGTCCTATAATTCTTTATATTTCTCCTAGGTTTTGACTCGCTAGCTTTAGTGTCACTGTTAACTCCTGTAGAATGACTGATGGGAATCTTAGTCTTTTTCACTTCCGGTTGTTGAACATGTTTTGATGTGTTGGGATCTGAAGTTTCCAAAGGTACCTCAAAGGTTACATGCTTGTTCTTAGGCATCGTGGAGGATGCAATAAATCTATCTCGCTGGGTACCTATTTTAGGACATATGCCAATGACAAATTCAAGGAGTTCTTGAGACCGTTTAGCGAAGACGCATGCATCAGCAATTGAACTATCAAGAGGTTTTTCGATTCTATCATCTTCTACGATCTCACGAAGGGTATCAAGGCTATCCTTAAGGTGAGTGAGATATACTTGATGAGCAGACCTATTATTCCTAAGGGGAAGCGGAATAGGCACAACATCAATTGCATACTTACTACAAGCAGAAACCTTTGGAACAACATTATCACTAGTGATAATTGGCATTTTCCCTTTCACCTGTGTCTTTAGATTCTCAATCTCATTTAGCAAAGAAGTTATCTTTTCATTGTGATTGTTACGTGTGACTTTAATCGAGTCATATAACTCTTTGTAATGCTGTTTGACTTTTGAATTTTCAGCTTGAAAACAATCATTTTCATGTTGTAATTTATTGATGGTGTTTTGATAGTGAAAATTCTGAGAATCTAAAGACGATGGTTTATGGGTGCCAATCACATCACTCTTATTCGATTTTAATTGGGCAATTTGGGCCCTCAATTTTCGAATTGTGTTAGTGTGAGCTTGAATTTTTTCATCTCGTTTGCTTAATTCAAAATATGCATCAAATTCAGGAGCATCCAAAGATGTCTTGGCATTTGAGATTTTGGTTCTTTCTTCTAAATGTTGATATTTTAATTACAAATTAAGATTATCAACATTTAGTTTTGAAAAATGCCTGACCATGTTATCATGGTCATCATTTTGGATTTTCTCATGCAATTTTAAATTCTCCCCCTCAAGCTCAACAACACGATTCTGGGAAACATTCAATGCAATAGACAACTCATGAAATTGACAAGCAGTTAATGCAGAATCAGTAGCAGTATAAAATACATCCTGTGCAATACATCTAGTAATCAAATTCTCATTGGTGATAAGAATATTCTTTCTTTCAATCTCACTGCATTTAAGATCAATAGCATTTTGTTTCCCTATGTTTTCCATATCTTTAAGCACTTCTTTCATCTCTTTTAATTCAGTTTCAAGGGGTTTTTGCATGCCCTCAAAATGTTCTTTGAGAAGTTTAAAAAATGGAATAACCTCAGTTAAGTAGCACCGTTTTGTTTGTTCAAAGCCCCTTTCCCCTTCATTAATTCTCGTTGGTGTAATTCTTTTCTTACATGGTTTATCGAAATCAGCAAATAGTTGACAAAGAACATATATGCTAATTAGAGTTTTACATTCTGTGGGAAGAGTTAAAGGAACTAAGTGCATGGGTGTATTGGGTGGATACACCGTTGCTGCAGCTATCTTTCTAAAGGGTGGAGTTTTGGCTTGAAGTTCTTCGGCTTTCCTTTTTTCTACGTCTAAGGACCAAAATATTTGTTCTGGGGTCAACTTAGTTTGAGGCACAAAAATAGCTAATCGGTTCACCTCATAGTAATCATGAGGTTTGATTATGACTCGATTTGCTATACATTTGGGATCCTTCATTTTTTCAGCCAACTTTTCTCTATTTATTACTTTTATCTCATTAGTCTCTTCAAATGATGACACATCAGGAGGGGCATGACCAGGCTTAAGCAGTTCATTTCCATCATATAAGGAAGGTTGGGCTACTTTAGCACTCCTAAGAAAAGCTGATTTAGGTTCACCTACATTCTTTTCACTATGTTCATCACACAACTTTTTATGCTTTTGAATCATTTGAGCAGTTTTTCTGGTCTGGTCTTGTGCGTACAACTTGTTTTCAATCTTATTCTTTAACGTTTTAAGTCTGGAAAAATCATTTAAGAGTTTTGTTTCTTTTTCTTTGAAATCATGTTTTAGTGTAATTACACTTTCTTGGATCTCCTGTTTTTGTTTAACAGTTTGATCAAGTTGTTTTCGTAAAGAATATAACTCCTTTTTCAATGTTTCTTCCCTTAAATTACGTTCTGTTATGAATGTACGCATTTGACTATCCATTTTCTGCTCACGTTCAGTTAGCTCAAATTTTGCACGTTGTTCATATATGGCCACCTGATCTTTATAGATGTTAATTCACAAGTATTATCAACAACAGAAGATGCACTACTTGGTACAACAGACACGTCGTTGTGATTCACATATTGTTCATATGGGATAACATTACTATTTCCCATATCAGCAGTATCTGATTCAACAACATCTGTCTGTTGTACTTTGTTGGGAATCTTCTGTTCATCGACCATGTTATACATGTCATACAGCTTTAGTACCTCAGATATGACAGATGCGTTGGAAGGACCAGATTGTTGTGGTGATGAGACTGCAGAAGACAGATTAGCCATGAAGATGGTTTGAGCAGTGGGTTCATCATCAACGTCTGAGTCAAAAGCATCACAGATGCTTGGAAGATGTTGGGATCATTTAGTTCCAAGTCCTGAACTGGTTGATCATCCACATCAGCATCAAACGTGTTCCTCTCATCACCAGCAAGAAACAATAACTCCTATTCGTCCAAAGTTGCTCCATTCTCTTGAGCTTGCATCAACAACATCTTATCTTTGAAGTAGTCAGAGTTCTATGGACGCTTTGGTTGAGTGCAGTTCCTTGCCATGTGTCCTAGTCCACCACAGTGGTAACATTTAATTTGCCTTCCCTGTCCCTGATTAGGATTCCCAACTCTGTTCTGTATGTTACCCCGACCAATGTTCCTTTGATTCACATTCTGCCTTCCCTGAATATTCTGAACCACAACCCTTCCATCTTCCACTATTGCTTGATTACGAGGATTAGATGAAGTTCGAAGTTGGTTGTTGATTTGAGGGAGTGTTGCTCTGAACTGTTGGACAAGTAAAGAAACTTGGTTGGAAAGATTATCAATCATCTTGTCAGTATGAGAATATCCTGAATCCAGTTGGTTGTTCACAGCAGATGGTGGATGCAACGATGATTGGGCAAATGATGTCTGATTCTGTGATGAAAAGGGATGGTGATAAACTTGATCAAATGAGGGTTGATTGAACGGCTGAACATTTGAGACAAATGCAAGAGGATCATTAGATGTTGTTGGATTGATTTTTTCCCTCAATTGACGATCATAGACAACATGCTTTTCATGTTGTTGTAAGTAGGCATACAGCTGTTCATAATTAGTCTCTCTCAATCCTTTGTTGAGCTTTACGGCAGTGACAAATCTGTCCCACTCGGGTGACATGTTGTTCACAAACTTAGAGTTGAGTTGGATTTTTGGCATTGTCATCCTGATGATTCTCATGTCATTCACAAGCTTGTGAAATCTCACATAATAGTCAGTGATGTTTTCTCCAGGATTCATCTTGAAGTGTTCAAACTCATCATACAACTGAGATTCACGATCTTCTTTGGTCAGTTCAGATCCAGCCAGAAGCATTTTGACATTGTCCCAAACTGCTTTGGCTTCAGTTTTGAAGTTTATAAGCTTGTAAACGTCTTTGGGAAGCCCTTGAATCACAATGTTAGAAGCTTTAATGTCTGCATCATAACGCTTCTTCTCCTCCTCATTAAGATCGTTGTAATTACGTGGCCTGTCGATTCCAAAAGTGATAGTTACATCCTCAGCGGTAGTGACAACATCTCTAGTGGTGCCCATTTGAAAAGGTCCTTCATCAATCGATTTAAGAATGTTAACACCATTCTCTTTTCCCAAGCAATAAAGTCGTATTCTTTGTGCCCATGATTCATAATCCGTCCTATCAAGCATAGGAGGGCGGGTATCGGACCCGGCAAATTGAATGTCATTAGAAGAAGTGCTTCCCATGATGTTAACTTACACGGGATTTTACTATTCTATGATTTAAACCGAGAAATAGATTCTTTCGCGGGATTTTACAAAAATCAAGAATAAACCATGATTTGATTACTTGAATGTGTTATGATGAAGGTTGTTGGATCGGTTAAAGGATTAGTGATTGTATGGTAGGGATGAAGGTTGATTAAATTAGATGTATTGTTGTTTAGTTAAGTTGTGATTTAGTTAAGTTGTGATTGAGCAACTCTCAATGAGCAAATCGCAAAAGGCAACTCACAACACCCCAAATCGCAGACTCCAAAACCCAATTCTTTAAATCGCAAGTCCTCAAATCGCAACAATCTTTAAACCGCAAGACTTGAGCAAATCGCAGACGCTTCAAATCGCAGAGACTCAAATCGCAGAGACTCAACTCGCAACTGATTCAAATCACAGGCTCAAATCGCAACTCACAACCAGACAAAAATGTCCCTTTCTTGCGATTTGTCTTCTTTCCCTTTTTAAGCAAAATACCAAATCGCAGTACTAAAACCTGCCAAATCGCAACACTAACAATCCAAAGTTAACTCAAATTGCAATGATGAAACTTATGTCGAGACTCAAATCGCAACCTAGAACAACTTCAAAACACCACTCGAATTGACTCTAACACACCAATAAACGGATGAAACAATCTATCCAAACACTAAACTAAGCTCATACAACAACCCTAATCATGAAAGTACAAACATATTCCAAGATTAATCACAAACAAAATCGAACCAAGGTATTTTCACAAAAAACAAGTCGAACCAAAATAAATTCACAAAAACCAATCTAAAATCCGAGCATCCACATTCTAAGTGATCTAACCATGACTCTTGATACCAATTGTAGGATACTCATTAATCTAAACACATATGTTTCTTGTAATTTGGCCGATTCTAGAGAGAGAAAGAGAGAGAAGTTGGGAGCCTTTTAGAGAGAGAAAGTGAAAGATGTTAGATTAAGAAGAATGAAAGGTCCAACCCTCTTCCTTGGTGGGAGAGGGTATTTATACAACTTACTTAACGCCCCACGTGGGCTATGGAGCAGGCTACAGTGGGTAAAGCCCTGACCCGACTCCATGGTGAAATGATATCTAAACTATAACTATAAAGCCTACGAGCTATCTAATGCCAAAAGATACTCGGGCTGACCGAGTCTTTCATATGAATATTTATATTCCTAACAAGTTACCTTAAATTGTGTCTCAAATTTACTTAATGCTTTTATCATGTTTTCTTATGGTTGAAATAAGCTGTTAATAAGCTCTATTACCTTCACTTATGTTGGGAACACATTTCATTAATATCAAGTCTTGGTCATATTATTTGTAATAGGTTGCTAAGTTTAAGGCCTTTAAATTTGTTATTGATGGTTTGGCCTATGTAGAAGGCCCATGGGTCGCACCTATGTTATTAGTTTCTAGAAAGTAAGCTTAAGGTGATGCCCTAGCTAAGCATCCCTATATATATACTCATGTAACATACTCTTTATATTGTTGGTTATTTTCATTTATTCTAAGAACATTTTGTTACTCTCTCGTGTGATAATAATCCGATCATTCTCTTCTCTCTTTCTCTCATCTCTATTACTCCTATAAGCTTGTGTTATACTATTTAAGTGACATAACAAGTGGTATCGTTCGCCTAAAGATCATTGAGTTGTGTGTTTTATAGTAGTTCGTAGCTTTTTCTTACTTTACGAGTTGGTTTTGTGCTTATTTAGTGACAAAATCTGATTTCTAGCACTTCTCTTTTGCGCTTTTAAAGAGTTAAGGTTTCTATAGTGTTTAGAAGTTTGATTTATAGTCAAAAGTTTAGATCTTTTTCGATTTACACTAGTTTTACATTCGGTTTACTTATTTCCACTTCATCGAAATTGCTCAAATTTCATTTAAAACATTAAAGCTTGAAACTTTCTTATCATTTAAGTGTTTTTAAACGTTTTTATCCAAATAGAATCAGTTTAAACATTGTTTTTGATTGAAAGAAAGTGTTTTGAAAAAACTATTTTTCTATTGGAATTGGATAAGAGGGTTTATCGGAATTGGAAAAGAGGGTTTATTGAAATTGGACATAAGGGTTTATCGGAATTGGACATAAAGGGTTTATCGGATTTGAAGAACAAGGGTTTATCGTAATTGTATACTCAGTAGATTCCTTGCTTGTACAAGCTTGTGAAAACACTTTGACTTTGTGAAAATCTCCTATCTTGTATAAGTCAGTAAGAAATCATCAGAATTGCCAAGTTCCATCGCAATTCAGATAAGTTATCAAAATTGCTAAGTTCTGTCGCAATTGCAAAGTCCATCGCAATTCCCAAACTCCATTGAAATTGACAAGTCCATCGGAATTCAGCTACTTTTTTCAGAATTGGATAAATCCATCGAAATTGTAACTTTGTCACAATTCAGCTAATCCATCGCAATTGGTAACCTGTGAACAGTGTTTTTCAGAATTGGATATGAACAGTATCTGTCGAAATTGAAAGTGAACAGTAAATATCTTAATTCAAACTTAACCAAAACCAAACTTTATAACTCACAACATACTTCTCAATTGTCTACAAGATCCATAACAACACAAGTTAACTAATCACAATCATGTCTCAACCACCTTATTTGAACTACTATCAACAACAGTATCCTCAACAACAATAGTATCTTCAGCAACAACAGTATCCTCAACAACAACTATTCATGCAACAACATCAATTCTTTCCCCTCAACAACAACCATATCAACAACAACCAATGCAATCCTTCCCACTTCCTACAAAACAACCACATTGGTTTGATCAAATGTGTGAGGCCATCAGGAGTCAACAATCAAGACATGAAGCTGGATCACTTGACACACCTTCTATGCTCACTCCTGGTAATTATGTTCAATGGGCAAGTCGATTCTTAAGGTTCATAGAACTCAAGAAACCACATGGCAAATATATGAAAAAGGCTATAATTGAAGGTCCATTCCAAATGCCAACTACAACAGTTCCTGGAGATCCAAATGCTATTCCTCCAAGAGAAACAACTGTGACCCCTATTCCTGATGCTCAACTTACTGCAGAGCAAATACTTCATCATGAAGCAAATGAACTTGCAATGTCATACATTCTTTAGGGACTTAATTCAATTTTCCGAAGCATTAATGCTCAAAAAATAGCTAAGGATATATGGGAACATGTTCATCTCTTAATGGAAGGCACTGAACTGAACCAATAAGACATGGAATCCAAACTCTACCTCGAATATACATTGTTCATGATTGAATCAGGGGAGTCACTAGAGTCTTATTACCATCGGTTCACAAACATCATCAACGACTTGGAAAGACATAACATTGTTTTACCCAGGATTGCAGTCAACACAAAGTTTCTCAGCTATCTTGGTCCAGATTGGCAAAAATAAGTCACGTTTGTTCGTCAAGCCAAAAATCTACACAATGCATCTTATGGTTTGTTGTATGATTATCTGAAGCACCATCAATCTGAAGTTGACAAAGATCGAGCTCTTCGTGGTAATTATTCACCGTATACAACTCCAAATTCATTGGCACTGCTAGGTCAATCTCACTTTGCTCCACCTCCACAGTCAAACCATGCTTATGTCCAACAGCAACATCACTTTAACTATCCTCAACAAAACTCTTCCACCCAACTCATTCCATATGATTCGACACAACAATCATCTGAAAATCAACTAGTCCCCTACGACAACACTAACACCATGTTCTACACAAATGCAAACAATGACAAAGACGATGCATTCAACTCTTTGAATGAAGGATTTGCACTCATTGCTCGAGCTTTCAGCAAATTCTCTAACAAATCCAACAATCGTCTCCGCACTTCATCCAACACAAGGAATCAAGCTGTTGTACAAGATGGACGGGTTGAAATTCAGAATTGTGCTTATGGAAGACCTGAGACAGGAGGTTATATGGGAAATTCAGGAAGTGGACAACGATTTAATGCTGCTAGTGGAAGTAGGATCAATGCAAGTACTCCATAGAAACGGGTTGAAATTGTTGAGACTGGGAATACTGGGACTAGAAATACAATGGTTAAGTGCTATAACTACAATGGGAAAGGTCATCCGGCGAATGCATGTCCTAAACCTAGAGTCAGAGGCAGTGAATTTCATAAGCAGGCACTACTTCTAGCTCTCAAGGATGAATCTGGGGGAACTCTCACTGAGAAAGAAAACAACTTCATGGCAAATGCATATTCAGATGATGACATGGAATATTTGGAAGCAAATGCAGCTGCGATGCTAATGGCAAACAAGCAGGAACTTCACATGAGTGATACAGGCCAAGTTTATGATACTGATGGTCTGTCTCAGGTACCTGATCCAACAACATGTCTAATACATGAAATTGTATCACCATCTGCATCTGCATCAGACGAGGAGCAAGTTGTTCAAAATGATTCATTATTATCTCCTCAAGAAGATGAACAAATGAACACAGTTGTTACATTTGATGAAGATCAAATTAACCCAGTTGTTACATTTGATGATCCAATTGATGACGATAACAATGATCAAATTGAACAGAATGAACCTTCGCTCGGTCCAGATCCAGAACTCATGACCTTACTATTGACCACCCAATCCCAATTGGACTCACAAAAATCTCAGATTGAAAAATGCAATGAGATTAACAAAAACTTAAAAGCAAAAGTTTTGAAATTGCATTCCAAAAAGCTTATGTCAAAGAACAAGATTTACAACATCAAATACGAGAATTAGCTGCTTCCAAAAACAACTTGGTTTCTCAAATGGAACAAGAAAAATTAGAATTCAAACAACAGGTTGAACACCTCAATTCTGAACTTTCAAAAACAAAAACATAGTTGTCAACTTGTCAAGCTAGTTTTTCTGAACATAAACAAGTGTCTAGGAAACGAATTGATTCTTATCTTGATGAAATCGTAGATTTGGAAAGTAAATTAAAAGAGTTTCAAAAAGTTGTTTATAAAACTGGTGAGTCTGTAACAACAATTCAAAAGTTTACTCTAAAGCAAAATCCCCAAGGTTATGGTTTTGCTATTGGTGATGACAAACCACGTTTTCTACACAAAGCACTCAAGGAAAATCCAAAGTTGTATAGTGCAGACCATCTTTTTGATGATTCTATTATGCGTGTTGTTGTACATAACTGTGAGGAAGAACAGGAACAGGAAGAAGAGAGTCGATCAAAAATGAGAAATATTAAGTTGTGCCTCATATTTCAGACACCTTCGTTCCTCAAAAAGATAAATCAGAACAAACATGGTTTGTAATGCAATTTCATGAATCTTCTTCTGAGGTTGGTCCTGTTAAACCAGTGGCACAAATAAATGGTCCTTTACCAACTTCTGGTGTAATTGCACCATTACCTAAACGATGTCTTGTACTTAGATATTTTGATACGTTTATGGAAGACATCAAATTTTTAGAACAAGCAATTGAACGTAATTCTGAGATAATAGTTTCCACATTTTTATCTCCATACGAAAAAGAAAAGAGAGAAATTTTTCAGAAACAATTTTTACCATATGTTCAACATTTGCGTTTATGTGTGTAACATCCCCAAAATTTGGTATTGCGGAAGCATTCGGGTCATGGGGTGCTACTAAAATTGGTAATCACAACATACAAGGTAATAAAGAACGGAATACATACTCCGTTTAAATACATTCATTCAAGTTAAATAGAGTTTCAAGTTCTGAAAATAAGGCCCATGAGTTTAGTTGTCCCATAAAAACAAGTCGTAGTTATGCGTAAAAACATTTCGGGTAATAGTCTATGACCCTTGCCATGCCAATACCTTGCACCCATCAGACAGATTAAACACTTGAGAAAAACATGCTAAAAGTCAGCAAAAAGCTGGTGAGTTCATAGGTTTATCAATAACAGTAAAATCAATAGTTTGGACCGTGAGTTTGGTATATGAACATTACAATACATATAATGTCATATAAAAATTTTCTATTACGCTAGCACTAAGTTCATGCAACCGAAGCTATAACAATGTGCATGCTCTAGAAGCATGTTAAATATACAGGCCCGGCAAGTGTTTATCTCAGACACTTGTGTTTCGACATCGTATACGTTCGTTCGCCTATCCGGTCAATCCGAATGGGGACGTTACTCCCAATAAATCTATTTATAACATTTGCACTTCCCAGCAAAAACTGACGGTTCATGAGTTTGGGCAAATTGGGACATAATAGGGCTTAGGATAATCTACGTAATAGTTTGATAAAACAATAGTGTTGGTCCATAAAATAGTTTTGCATTTTTCTCACCCCAATTGTAAAACAAGTATAAATAGAGTGGGGCTATCAACTCACCTCGGTAAATAGCAGTCAGATAATACAATAATTCCAGATTCTGTTCAGCACCAACACACGACCTAGATTAGTAAGGTTTGTTTTAGTTCACAGTCTAAATTTAAGAACTTCAGAAGTTTTAAAGAGTTTATGTTATTGTTGCTGGTGTGGCAGCATTTAAGTTTGAAACAATTTCCTAGCATTTGGAGGTATTGGCTCTTGGAAGTGCATAAGTGTATATTAAAAAATATCAAGGCGAATAAGTCTCCGGTTTGACAGTAACCGAAAGACTATGTACGGAAAACAATTACTATCACATATTAGACGTTGACGACATATGGAAACGTTGTCGTTAAGTGAGCACATATTACTAAGTGCGTGTATATATATTACATGTGTAAGTGTGTGTATGAGAAGGATGGTGTGTGTGTGTGTGTGTATATATGTATATATATATATATATATATATATATATATATATATATATATATATATATATATATATATATATATATATATATATATATATATATATATATATGGTTTTTGTGAAGGTGATGTTACGTTTGAAAACTCCTCATCATTGTTTATGTCATTTAACGTAAAATTAATAATCCAAGTATATACTCTTTGATAATAGGCAATTCTCGTGCTAACAAAGTTATGAGGTTGGCATTTAAAATAATTGTTTCATAATCTAATAGATCTATATGAGTTTTGATAAAATACATCAAGTTTATATGTAATCGAATTAATGAACAAGTTTAAATTCATAAGTTTAGTTTTCACTTTGTTCATATAGTTGTTAAATGTGTAAAAGAGTTTTTCGTTGTATGTGTAATGACAAACCAATTTGGTTTATAAGTTAAGTCGATTGGTTATAAAAATCACGTTGAATTTCTAAATATGTTGTATGATCTAATACATATATATAGCGATATTCTAGTAATTTGGTGAAGTGTAACGAATCGATAACAAGTCGAGTTATTTTTAAGTCGTGAAATATAAAGTTTGAAATAATCGGGAATGATCACTTGGACGATGGCGACAACAACTCGTGTTCCAAAACAGATTATTCAAACTCACTTTTATGTTGAGATTTTGGCGGATTGGGTTGTGGCCTAACTTGGAACAGTGATCTCGACTCTAGATTGGACTGCTAAAAGTTAACAGACTCTATTCCTTGGTACATGGGCTTCGGCCTGGTGGAGTACAAATGAACACACAAGCCCTTTTGGAGTTTAAACAAAAAATTTCGGCCCAATCATTGACCAACAAAGAAGTCCAGTACATCCATTTATAACAAGTAAATGCAAACAACTTCTTTGAGTTTTAAAAGTTTCGATCCACCCCAATTGAACAAAAGAAAAAACCAGTATACAAAATCCCACAAGTTGTGTTAAAAACTGCTTGTGTGGAACAACATATGGGGAGGGAGAAGACTCGAACACATGAACTCGACTTGTGACCAGACACAATCCAAACATGCCCTTATTATAAGGGTTGAGGCTCTTTTCTGAACGAGCAAAGATGACACACCCCCATGGGTGTTTTAATGACCAAAGTGGTCGAATACAAGGACAAGAGAACCCAGTCAACGACTCGGGTTGAGCTCACATGACTTAAGTCCATGGCCTTTAGGCTCACACCACAGCCAAGACACACTAGAAGGATCGGTTTACACTAGTCGTTACTAGTTTACCACCCGAGACCAAGAGGTGTTTTACCTCAGTTCAAGGCAAACAACACAACATCACACACCCTTCGTGGGTGTGTTTTTCTGAAATCAAACTAGGATTAATCTACCTAAGTGCACCACTGTGAATCCAAGTACAATCACAAACATAATACTGAGTAATAACACAAACAAATCCGGACACATGCACGAAATTTGAGCATCAATACAATTGCTGTTCGGACATAAACTCAAACACAAACTGAGCACAAAACCAAACAAATCCGAGCATAACACTAACACAAGATTCGAGCATAAACACAAACGAATTCTGAATATGAACACAAACACAATGTCGAGCATGAACACAACCAAATCTGAGTATAACATAAACACAAAATTCAAGCATAAACTCAAGCACCAAATTTCTTTTATCCTCAATTTAACTAAATCCTTAACTGTTTACAATTCGACCAAAAGCAATAACCAAAAATTCGAACACAACATTTTTACAGCATACACTTCCAATCTTGAGCCAATCATGGTTTTGATTTTTGTTTTAGTTTTTCGGTTTTAATCTTTACCACACCTCACAACAATACAAACAACACATCACAAGATATTAACAACAAGAAAGAAAAAGTAAGATATCGATTCTAGTAATTAACGACAACATCAATTGAAGATTTATAGATGCTAAAAGAGTTGAACCTTACAAAAATCAAGATGTCGATTGACAAGAATCACCAACTAAAACCCAATCCTGATCTTCCAAGAAATTCCACACACCACTGGTTTCCTCTCGAGCCCTTCGAACCTTGTGAGAATTTTTGTTGTGAGGTGTGACTGTGTGGCTCATTGCTGGAACTCGGTGGGTACAAAAAGAAGAATAATGGGAAAGCTTTCGGTTCCCTTTTGATCTTTAGAGGATAAGAACCACTATATCCAGCTTCTCTCCCCATCTTTCTTCGATCTCCAGGCATGATTAACTTCTGGGGAAGAGATTTAGGAGACGACAAACCCATTGGAAGGATCGAAAGCACATAAATCCAGGGATTTAGATGGTGATGGGTGAGGTCGATGGTGGTTCTTGGGGGAGAAGACTAGAAGAAGTAAAATGAGAGAAATATGGACTGTTATGGTGGGATAATATCAAGAAAGAAGATAAGAAGTCACGTGTGTGTGTGTGGGTGTGTTTTATTATATTAAATGTATTTTGTGTACCTCGTGTTCTGTTGAGCTGAGGTGCAATCGTGGTACCCCGGTTTCAAATAAATGTGAGACATATAATTCGGGAGTCGTTTTTGTAAAACTGGCATAAAGAAAAATTTATTGACTCCAAAAATGAATTATAAAATTAAACCATTACTAATGCGGTGTCGGTATGCGTGTGGTATCGTTTTTCAGGAAAACGAGATAACCTCTCGTTTTTGCTACGTTGATGTCTGTAAATGTCAGAAAGTGTAAAATTCACTTTTTCTGATAAAATCAAGTATTTTTGGTGAGTTACTGTATGCTACATCGTGCGGGTTTGCTTCCCGTAATGGTTATATAAGCACATAAATGCTTAATCTAACAGTTAAGTAATAATAAATTGACATTTATTATTAAAATATTAGTGGGAAAATTATCGTTTGTCACAATGTGCTACACACTGGGAACAGGAACTCCAATGAGAAGTAACATCCATGATGAACACTTTTAATGCAACAGAAAATGCGATCTCAAAACAAAAATGTCGAAACAAAGTTTTACAAAATGAAGCTAATCGACTCTTGGAAGATGTTCTAAGTTCTGATATTATCTCTGTGTTTATGAATTCCATTTATGTGTCTTGTAATGGTATGCTTGTTGATGATCATACTGCTGAGACTGAAACGTTGAGACACGAAATTGATACTTTAAAAAGAGAAAATGAGAGAATCATTAAACTTAATGATGATGTGAAAAGTAAACTTTAAAAAGAGATTTCTCAACTCAATCAGAAGTTACAATGGTGTCAAACTCAGAGTCTTGATTTTTAGTTAAAATTGCAAAGTCAAAAAGAAACAATGTCCTTTCAGAACAGTCAGACATCCAAAGTTCAGGATCTTGAAAATGAAAATGTTGTTTTAAAAAGTCAAAATTTCAAATATGAAAAGGACATTGATGAAGTTTTTCAAAATCGTAATGACACTATTCATTTAAATAGAGAACTTGATTCAAAAATTCAACAAAAGAATCACATCATCATTGAACTCAGAGAGAAAATTCAGTTACTAGAAAAAAGAAAGTTTGTTAACACAAATGTGATTTCACCAGGAATGTACAAAATGGACACAACACCTAGGCAAACATCCCCTCAGACTACTAATTTAAATCCTTCCACTTCTACAGGAATAGTCCCCACTACTCATGTTAGCAGATCAATGCATAAGAGCAACAATTAGAAGAATAGGATCTGGCAATGTAGAAGCAGGAAACTAGAAGCCCAAGAAATAGAAGATCAATTTAGGAATTTGAATAAAACGCATGTTGCATCTGATTTAGATTCGAACTTAAAAACTTGTAATTCTAAAATCGATGTAACGAATGCTAAGACTTTGAATGTTTTGAATGTTAATGCATCTTGTGTGTTTTGTCGTAAAAGCATGTTATCTGGTGATCATATG
The DNA here is from genome assembly GCA_021014915.2 of Artemisia tridentata subsp. tridentata. Taxonomy (NCBI): domain Eukaryota; kingdom Viridiplantae; phylum Streptophyta; class Magnoliopsida; order Asterales; family Asteraceae; genus Artemisia; species Artemisia tridentata. The sequence goes on from CP139504.1 coordinate 244,968,220, forward strand.
AAATGTGTTGCAAAATCTCTTTTATCTCGTAACAAGAAACATACATCTAGCATTCCCTCTAGGCCCACTATTGCTTCTAAGTTTGTGCTAGGAAAACCGTCAAGTGTAGATTCTAAAGATGCCTTAGACACACCCATAGTTGCGAAAACAACCCCTAAGACAATCCCATCACCTAGCGAATTCACTAAGAAGAAAACCAAAATTAGTTGTACATGGCAACGTTGGTTACAAAGGAAACCTAGTTTTACATGGCTGCCTAAAGTTATTAATAACTGTATTACTAACCCAACGGGTTCCACTGTTACCATCACTCCATCTTTGTCATCTTCGTGTGATGCAGGTGGTTCAAATTGTTCTATGGATTGTTGATAGCGGCTGTTCCCGACATATGACAGGAAATCTCAAACTTTTAGTAAACTTTGTTGCAAAGTTCATCGGCACTGTCAGATTCGGGAATGATCATTTCGTTGCTATCATGGGCTATGGAAATTATGTCAATGGTAACATCGAAATTAGTCGTATATATTATGTCGAAGGCCTTGGTCACAACCTTTTCTCAGTCGGTCAATTTTGTGATGGGGATTTGGAAGTACCATTTCGGGAGAAAACTTGTTTCGTTCGTGATTCACATGGAAATGATCTCATGCTGGGCAAACGTGGAACTAGTCTCTACACCATTTTAATGTCTGATATGACGGCTTCTTCTCCTATATGTCTGCTCTCCAAAGCACATTCGACAAAATCCTGGTTATGGCACAAATGACTATCTCATCTGAATTTCAAAACCATGACTGAACTTGCACGTCACAAACTAGTCGATGGTCTTCCACGGTTTTGATATGCAAAAGATCACTTATGTCCAGCTTGTGAACAAGGAAAAAGTACTCGTGCACATTTCCCTTCTTAAACAGAACACAGTATAGATCACGTTCTTCAACTACTTCATATGGATTTGTGTGGCCCTATGCGTGTTCAAACGATAAACGGTAAATGCTACATTTTGTTAATTGTTGACGACTACTCCAGATGGACTTAGGTCTACTTTCTCTGAAACAAAGATCAAGCTCCTTCAATGATCATCACCTTTCTCACTAAAATTCAAGTCAGCTTCGTAATACGGTCAGAAAAGTTAGAACAGACAATGGAACTAAATTCAAGAATCAAACTCTTCGAGCTTATTTTGAGAAAGTGGGAATTGAACATCAAACATCCATTGCAAGAAGTCTAGAACAGAATGGGGTTGTCGAAATGTAACACCCCGAAAATCGGGTCCAGCGGAAGCATACAATCACTGGGGTGCTATTCAATTGGTATCACAACACAAGGTACAAAGAACGGTTTTACGTTAACCGTTTAGAAGAAATTCATTACCAAAAAGAGTTAAATTTACATCATTCGAAAATAGTGCGGAAATAAGGCCCAAAACGATTAAAGCGGTCCCAAATATAAACATCAGAGTCGTCTATGACCATGCCCCTTGCCAAGCGCCTCCAAAGATAAGCTATAACCTTAAACCTGAAAATACATGCTAAAAGGGTCAGCTTACGCTGGTGAGTTCATAGATTTTAGTTTAAAACAGTTTGGTTGAACCAAAAGGTTTTCGAGTTCAAATCATCGTTCGCAAACAAGTCAAGTCCAACGTAGGCTAACACTGCCTAAGTCATAGTTCTAGTACCAAATCCTCAAGTAATAACATAGTCAAACATCGCAAACCAAAATCAATCATACAGGTACTACACTCATATAGTGTCATGCAAGTTTAACTGTTACACTGGCTAAGTCACAAAAGTCAAATCACAATAACAATTCCCTATAGGTGCACACTATAGCAGTTTATAGGCTTAGAAGCCCTTGGTAATAGGCACAAATACCCTAGTAGTTAGTTAGGCACAACAAGCCCTTGTATATAATAACCATAGCCAGCTCGCGTAACAGTATCATAACAGTTTCAGGCCATATCAAATAACAAGTAGGCACATAATGCATTCAAGTAACCAGGTCAGATATATCAGCCAAACAGTACGTTGGAGAAAGCAAATCACGTTTCAAGTAAAACCAGTATTGAGTTTAAGTAGAACTGTGCATGTATTCTCCCCCAAAAATAGTTATAAAACTGGTAAAAGTAGGGGCCATGAACTCACCTTAGCCACAGCAAAGCAAAAGTCACAACTGACACGACTGGCATCGAGGAGCAAAACATAACAACCTCAAGACGTATGGCACGACGATACACGGAAGTACAAGCACGGCGGTACACAACGGTCTAGAATCGGCACAACCTAATACGCATACGATTATCTCAAAATACGTCTCGCACAATAATAAAGTCTGTAAAAGACAGCGCGTCGTAGTTTTCGTGGATTACTCAGTTTTCAAATCTTATCAAAAGCTTAGTTTCAACGTTTCGTGTGGTGTGGTAAGAAGACATAGACTTGACAGACAACTCTCGCCAAAGAGAATAGACATCGACATAAACTCGAGAGAATACTGACGAGAACTCAATCCAAAGAAGACAACCTTAGAAGCTAAAGACAAACAAACACCTCAAGTAATTATTTCAGTTTGTACGTTTCGGCATTTACCCCGTTATCCCCAACTGGTTTGTATAAAACATAAACGTTTTATAATAAAATAAGTTTAACTAATAAAATTAGTTTTTCTCGAGTCGTCGAGGCTTGGATTAACCAAAACTGAGATTAGAATATTTAACAAGTTTATGTCTCGTTATTATTCTCGTAAATATTAGTTTTGGTTTTATTGAAGATTTTGTGTCCGTTTCGTGTTTAATATATTAAGTTCATTTTGAAGTTAATATATTATACCGTCTCGAGTCAAAATGTTCAATAAATCCGATATCTAATATTGTAAGTCCGATAACGATTCACAATTGTCCAAACGTCCAAGTAATATAATCGAAATCCATATTCAAATCAAAGTCACAATTTCCAAGTATATCCGAAACGTACCAATCGTCACAAGAGTCCAACTCGAATATGTTAGACTTTATTTAAAAGCAATAATACCATTTCTAACCCACAAAATCCATTTAAAACTTGATGGGCTTCGGCCCATATTTAAACCAAACGCACCCTAATGGCTGTTTAGCCCAAGTCCAATTCAAAAGACATCTTAACCCACTTATCTATAGACCAAGGACTAAATTACTAAACCCAATCAAATCTCAAAACTAGTATACTCAACTTGGACCTAAATCCAAACAAAACCAAAACGCACCCCAGGTGGGTGAATTCGTGAACCGAGTTAACGCTCAACCATCAACTATAATAACAACGACAACATCAAAATCAACGACAACAATTTCAATAACATTGCCGAGACCCTAGTGGTCTCGGCCTCAACCCAAAACGAAATCATAACACCACCAAAATTGATCCGGATTCAAAACTCAGTTTCGACACTCCATTAACCTCAAAATAAATGCACCACACCTAACCTTGACTGTAAATAACTTCTAACATGAAACCGAAATACCAAACGGTTTTTCACCCGGAACTAAACTATTACACAAAACGGGTCTCAACCCGACCCGAGAACAATTTGAAGCAATACAGACAACTCGATCGATCTCTTACCACACGAACAGGTTCAAAAATAAGATTATATCCGGTTTAGACATGTTTTATCCGGTTTTTAATCGCAAAGCCAATAATAATTTTTATTCGTTTTGAATCCACAAAACTATAACAAAATGTTCGGTAAATAATAAAAAGAGAAGAATATAACAACACAAGTGGTCTTACCATACCACTTGACGAATGAGAGGGAAGATGAGAGGAAAATGGTGGCAGTGGTGGCGCGTAGCGGCTGGAATAGCTCGAACCAAAAGGAAAATTAAACAAACTACAAACAAATAGACAAACCCTCATATCTCATCTTCATTATGGTGGTGAAAAGTGGTGGAGATGGTTTCTTGGCGCGCGGAGCACATAGGAATGACGAGGAGGATGAGAGGGTTAAGGTGGTGGTGGCGGTGAGAGGTGTTGAGCGGCGGTGACGGCTCAGATGGCCAGATTTGGCGCCGGAAAATAGAGAGGAGAGAGGTGAGGGAGATGGGTTTGTCGGCTGGGAGAAAAAGAGAGGGTTTACCCTAGAATTTTATTAAAGATGTATATATAGTGTAGTGGGTATAGTAGGGTTAGGGTTAGGATTAGTTTAGAAACACCCTAGGGACTAAATCTGTCACGTTCAATTGTTAAGGAGGGTGGGATAAAATTTACTGCAGGGACCATAGTTGTAGTTTTTGTTATCTTTCATGAAATGAGGCTCGGGGCTCATTTAAGATAGCAAACGATCGATTCAAAACACGGGAATATCACCACTGCGATCAGAATAATTTTTCCAATAAAAATGGCTATTCATACGTCTCGTTTCTCACGAATAATAAAATAATCAAAACAAATCGTTGGTTATGCCAGTACGCGTTGTGTACGAATTTCACGCTTCGCGAGATAAATTTCACGTTTTTGAGTCAAATAGGTTCAGAAAGGACCCGTTAATGAAAAACAGAGAAAGCCTCGTATAAAAATATATTCGGAAAATTACGGGTGGTTACACGAAAGACGCAACAGGACGTTAGTGGAAGCTGCAAGAACGATGTTAATCAATGCTTAATTACCAGATTACCTATGGGCAGAAGTTGTCTCAACTGCATGTTATACCCAAAACCGTTGCATGATCACCAAACGGCATCACAAAACTCCTTATGAGATTGTTCACAACCGAAAACCGAATATAAATTACTTTTATGTGTTTGGTGCACTTTGTTACCCAAATAATGATCGTGATGATTTTGGAAAACTCAAAGCCAAAGCTGACATTGGTATCTTCATTGGATATTGTGAGAACGCCAAAGGTTTTTGAATCTGGAATCGTCGTACTAGAGAAATTCAGGAGACTATTCATGTTAATTTCAATGAGCTTACAGAAATGGCTTCTGAGCAAAACAGCTTAGGACCCGCAACCAACCGTCTAAATTTTCCAGATCAATCAGCTGCACCTCTTTCACTTAACCGTAAAGAATTGGAAACCTTGTTTGCTCCATTGTTTGATGATTCAATTGCATGTCGTGCACCAGATGTATCACCAAGTTCTGCTGCACAACCTGATCATAATCCAGTACCTGATACACTTGCTACCACAACAAAAACTGTTGCTATAGATGCACCTCCACTTGAATCTACATCAACACCAGAACAAACCGCTTCCAACACTGAAAATGCAGCTGAAGATCTACAACAACAAGAAGTACCCGCACCTGCAAATTATGACGGAAATGCCTTCTTTAATCCATTTGCTCTGGCTCCAACCATTCCCGATATTGCAGAGTCATCTACACGCAACTTGGATCCGTCTAATATGCACAATCTTTTTCAACATTACCATTCAACACACAAATGGAAAAAAGATCATCCCTTAGTAAATGTGATTGGTAATCCAAAGAAGCCAGTCATGACACGACAGAGACTTCACACAGATGGTGAAACATGCATTTATGCTCTTACCGTCAGTCAAGCTGAACCAAAGAACATTAAAGAAGCCATGACTTATGACAATTGGATTGAATCAATGCAAGAAGAACTCGATCAATTCAAACATCTTGAAGTCTGGGAATTGGTAGAAAGACCAGATGGGGTCTATGTCATCGGACTGAAGTGGATTTGGAAAAACAAGTTAGATGCAGAAGGCACAGTGATTCGTAACAAATCGCGTCCGGTAGCTAAAGGTTTCACTCAGCAAGAAGGAATTGATTTTGAAGAGTCCTTTGCTCCAGTTGCTAGGCTTGAGGCTATCCGTATCTTTCTGGCATACGCTGCTCACAAAAATATGGTTGTTTATCAAATGGACTTGAAAATGGTATTTTTGAATGGTCAATTACGTGAGGAAGTTTATGTTAGTCAACCAGAAGGATTCATTGATCTAGACCATGCCAATCATGTGTACAGACTCAACAAGGCCCTTTATGGACTTAAACAAGCCCCAAGGGCATGGTACGATAAACTAACTGCTTTCTTGCTTGCCAATCATTTTACTAAAGGATCAGTGGATCCAACTTTGTTTATTCAAAAACGTGGGAAGGACATTTTAATTGTTCAAATCTATGTCGATGATATTATTTTTGCATCAACAAACAAAAAATATTCAAATGCTTTTGCAAAATTAATGAAACAAAATTTTGAAATGTCCATGATGGGTTAACTTACGTTCTTCTTAGGACTTCAAGTTCTGTTAGGAACACGTTTGTAATTTATCAAGTCTTAGCCATTTCCGATAAGATGTTGCTCAATATGGATTCTATGTTAGTGAATTAGAGGCGCGGTCCATTAGGAGTCCATGGGCCGGCCATTTTGTAATAATTCTTCTAGAAGCACCTAAGCACATGTCACCCTAATTTGTGCCTATAAATAGAAGGCTTAGGTGCTCATTTTACTTGTTGGTTTTCATATTGTATGCGGAAGCTCTGTCCTTGAATAGTTCGAATCAAAATCATCCTATTCTTCTCTTCATCTCTTATTCTCTATTAGCTTATTTACTTATTTACTAATCGTAGCTTTTACATAAGTAGTAGTACGTGTTGTTTAGCTTATTTACATGGTTGTATTCGAGTTAAATAGGACCTACAAGTGGTATCATTCGCCTAAGATAGCTAAGGTGTGTGTTTAAGAGTAGATTACATCATTTATTAATAGTTTTTATGTTTGGTTTAAAAAATTTCGTGTAGTTTTGTGAGTTTTTGTGGTCGTTGTTCATCTTTCACTCGTATTTCACTTAATCTACACCAAAAACCCGTGTTTTCTACGTTAAAAGTTACTATACTAGTCGTATTTTCGTAGCTTTAATCGTTAGAAATAAAAAACAATCGAAAATCCATCATTTTCATTAGCTTTAAGCATAATCCGAACATTTAGGAGTGAAAAAGTTGGTGAAAAGAAGGTTAGATTTCGACAGAAGAGGGTTTATCGCAATCGGGCTTGAAATTCGACAAAAGAGGGTTTATCACAAACGAGTTCAGCAATTTCGACAAAAGAGGGTTTATCGCAATTCACGGTCTTTCGCAATCCACTGAATTATCGCAATTGTCAGCCTTCAGTTTTATCGGATTTGGAACTCAGTATTTTCTAGCTTGTATAAGTTAGTGAAAATACTTCGACTTTGCATTTATTCTCACCAATAAGAGTTGAGAAAGTGATCGAAATTGCTAAAATCTTTCACAATTCAGTTAATTTATCGAAATTGCCTTTCTTATCGCAATTAAGATAACTTATCGCAAATTGCCAAAATTTTCGCAATTCCAATATTTATCGCAATTACCATTTTATCGCAATTGGTGTGAACAGTGTTATCGCAATTCGTGAACAGTGTTATCGCAATTGGTGAACAGTGTTATCGCAATTGAACAAAATTTCACTTAACCAAAACCAAACTTCAAATCTCTTAACTCACATCTTAATTATCTCAAGATCCAACAAACACAATGATGTCTCAACCACCACACTTCAATTACTACTACTAGCTACAGCAATATCCACAACAACAACAATTTCATCCTCAATATCAACAACAAAAAGCATTCATGCAACATCATCAATTTCTCCCTCCACAACATGTACCCCCACAACAAATCATGCAACAAAATCAAATGCAGAATTATCAACCTCCCTCCAGAGAACCACATTGGTTTACTAAGATGTGTGAAGCAATCAGTAGTCAGCAGTCCCGACATGAGGCTGGAAATCAGGATACTCCACCCATGCTGACACCAGGAAACTACGTGCAATGGTCTAGTTGATTCTTACACTTCATTGAACTCAAAAAACCCCATGGGAAATATCTCAAGCAGGTTATCATTGAAGGACCTTTTCCACTTCCCACAAATCATGTTCCGGGTGATTCAAATAGAGAAGCAACATCAACTCCCGTTCCTGTCTCTCAATACACCGTTGAACAAACCTTGCAACAAGAGGCAAATGAGCTGGCAATGTCTTATATACTTCAAGGAATTCCAAACCCAATTTTCCGAAGTATTGATGCTCAGAAGACTGCCAAAGACATGTGGGAACATGTGCATCTTCTCATGGAAGGCACTGAGTTGAATCAAGAAGATCTTGAATCCAAGCTTTACATGGAATACACTCATTTTATCATGGAACCAGGGGAATCAATAGAATCGTACTACCACCGTTTCACAAATATCATCAATGATCTGGACTGTCACGACATCAAGTTACCAAAGATTGCTATCAACGCAAAATTCCTTGGATGCCTTGGACCAGAATGGCAGAAATATGCAACCTTTGTCAGGCAAGCTAAGAAGATTAATGAAGTCAAGTATGGACTGTTGTATGACTTTCTAAGACAACATCAATCTGAGGTGGATAAGGAAGTTATAGAAAGAGGAGGTTTCTCATCAGCACCAACATCCAACTCGCTTGCTCTCATTGCTCAATCCAACTTTCCATCACCAAATCAGGAATTTGGTCAACAACCTTCTCAACCAAGCTTTCAACCACAACCTCCTAACCAAATTGTTCCATATGAAGCACCATCCCAGTATTCTGACAACCAAATAGTCTCATATAACAACACAGATTCCATGATGTACTCTAACACTGCTTTTGATGAAGAAGATGATGCCTTCAACTTTCTCAGTGAGGCATTTGGATTAATCGCCAAGGCATTCGGCAAATTCACCAACAAATCCAACAACCGTCTTCGTTCATCCTCAAATACAAGGAATCAAGCTGTTATCAATGATGGAAGAGTGGAAATTTAGAATAGGTCTTCAGGAAGATATGGTTCAGGGAACATGGGAAGCTATGGTTCACAAAGGTTTCAGTCAGGAGGTCAAAGGTTTAATACTGCAGGAGGAAATAGGAACAGTGTGGGGAATGCTCAAAGGAGAAATCAGACATCTGGAAATGAAAGGAGAGGCATTGCAAATACTTCAATTACTTGTTACAACTGTGGTGGAAGTGGTCATATGGCAAATGCTTGCCCAAAGCCTTATACTATGGGTAGTGCATACCACAAGGAAGCTCTTATGATGGCATTAAAGGATGAAGCAAGGGGCACAGTGAATGAGAAAGAACAAAGCTTCATGGCTAATGCTGATTCTGATGATGAGATGGAAGACTTAAAAGCAAATGCTGCAGTAATGCTCATGGCAAACATGTAAGAGATGAACATGTCCAAGACAGGCCCGGTATATGACACCGATGGCTTATCTCAGGTACAAGATTCACACTGTCTTATACATGAAATTGCTTCACCGCCTGCATCTTCATCTACACAAGAAAATCTTGTTCAACATGATTCATCATTCTCATCACCAGAAGATAATCAAATAAACACCGTTGTGTCATTTGATGATGACAACACTGTTGTTTCATTTGATGGTATTGATGATGAAAATAATGATCATCTTGAACAAAATGATCTTTTGCCTGATCAAGATTCAGAACTTCAGACCTTATTGCTGACCACCCAAACACAAATTGAAAAATGCAATGAAATCAATCAAAATCTAAAGGCCAAAATTGAATTGTTAACAAAGGATAATGAGTGCTATAAACTACAGCTTTCAAATTATGAAAAACATGCAAAACGTGATAAAGGCTTTGAGGTTGCATTCCAACAAGAATATGTGAAAACAAAGGATTTAGAACATCAAGTTCATGAGTTAACCATTTCTAAAAATGAACTAATTTCTCAAAGAGAACAAGAGCAGTTTGAATTTCGAAAACAAATTGACATGTTAAACTCTGAACTTTCTAAAACAAAAACAGAGCTCTCAACATGTCAAAACACTTTGATTGAAGAAAAACAAACAATAAAGAAACGGGTTGACTCATACCTTGATGAAATTGTCTCATTGGAATCCAAACTCAAAGAGTTTCAAAACGTCGTGTACAAAACTGGTGATTCCGTAACTCAAATTCAAAGGCTAACGGTAAAACCAAATCCAAAAGGATATGGATTTGCTATTGGCTGTGACCAACCACATTTTCTACATAAAGCACTCAGAGATAATCCCAAGTTATACAATGCAGAACTTTTACTTGATGACACCCTTCAAAGAGTTGTTGTGTTTAGTAGTGATGAAGAACTTGAACATCTTGAACATGAAAATGAGAGTCGATCAAAGTCAAACAAGGTGTTTTCAAGAGTTCAATATGATTATTCAGCAAGACCTCATATCAGTAAATCTTTTGTTCCTCCAAAGGACAAACCAGAACAAACACTGTCAAAATCTACCATAAATGCTTCTTCTGAAGTTACTCCTGTTACCACACCTGTTGCACAAATCAAGGGTTCTTTGACAGAGGATGATGTTGATCCTAAAATGCCTCAAGAACATCGAATTCTTTGATATTTTAAGACATTTATGGATGACATTCAACTTTTGGAAAACGAAATTGAATTTAATTCTCAAATCAAAATCTCTACTTTTCTTTCTCCAGTAGAGAAAGAAAAGCGAGAGTCTTTTCAAAAGAAATTTTTACCTCATGTCAAACACCTAAGACATTGTGCAACACAATGGGAACAAGACTTACAGACTGAAGTTGCATCTATGATAAGCATTTTCAAAGCTAAAGATGACAAAATTCAAAAACAAAAATCTCAAAAGAAAGCTTTAGAAAAAGAGGTTGATCGACTCTTAGAAAATGTTCTGTGTTATGACGTGGTTTCTGTGATTATGAACTCAATTTACATGTCGTGCAATGAGTTACTTGTGAATGATCATGCTGTGAATGTTGAGATGTTGCAAATTGAGATAGAAAATTTGTTAAAAGAGAATGAGAATCTGAAACAGATCAACAATGATGTGGAAAACAAGTGTGCAAATGAAATTTTCAAACTTAATATGAGACTTGAATGGTGTCAAAATCAAAGTGCTAAATTTGAGCTAGAATTAAAAAATCAAAAAACGTCTGTGTCATTTCAAAAAAGTCATGTTTCAGAATGTCAAAATACAAATGAAATTGACGTCTTAAGACATCAACTGTTTGAATATGAAAAAGAAATTGATGAACTTGTTCAAAACCGAAATGATACTGTACGTCTAAACAGAATTTTGGATTCAAAAAATCAAGAACTTCAACACATCATTGTGGATCTGAAAAAGAAACTCAAAGTTTTAGAAAAAGGGAAAGAAAAAGCTATATGTGAGATTGCCCCAGGAATGTACCAAGTAGACAAGGCACCTAACCAAGCATCAAACCAAACCACTAATGCAAATACTTCAACTTCCACAGGATCAGACATCACATCTAAGGCTAGCAGCTCCAAGAACCACAAGAAACAAAGGAAGAGTAGAGTCTGGCAACCTAGGAATGGATCATCTAAGTCTGCAGAAGTTAAAGCTAAAGCAAGTAGTTCGAATAAAACGCATGTCATGTCAAACGTAGAATCAAACTTATCTAAGTCTAATTCTAGGAATGATGTAATAGACGTTAAATCTTTGAATGTTATGAATGATATTGTGGTTGATGCTAGTTGTGTATTTTGTCATGCTAGTATTTTATCTGGTAATCATCAAAATTGCATTGCTAAAACTCTGTTGTCTCGCAAAAAGAAACGAACTAGTGGCACTTCCTTTAGGCTCACTACTGTTGCCAAGTCCATATTAGGAAAACCACCACTAGTAGTTTCAGAAAAGACCAATGACACACCCATAGCCGCATCTAGGACAACCAAATCACTGAGTGCATTCATTAAGAAAAAGGCTGAGACTAGTTGGACGTGGCAACGTTGGTTACAAAACACATCAAGCTTTAAATGGGTACCAAAGATTATTAAAACTTGTGTTACTAACCCAACGGGTCCAACCGTTACCAATTCTCTACCTGTTTTCAATGATTGTGCTGCAGGTGATCCAAATTGTTCTATGGGTTGTTGATAGCGGGTGCTCCCGACATATGACCGGCAACCTCAAGCTTCTAGTAAACTTTGTTGCAAAGTTCATCGGAACGGTCAGATTCGGGAATGATCACTTCGCTGCAATAATGGGCTATGGAGATTATGTAAATGGGAACATCGAGATCAGTCGTGTATATTATGTTGAAGGCCTTGGTCACAATCTTTTCTCAGTGGGACAATTCTGTGATGGAGAGTTAGAAGTAGCCTTTCGGGAGAAGACATGTTTTGTCCGAGATCTTCAAGGGAATGATTTAATGAAAGAAAACGCGGAACAAGTCTTTACACAATTTCCTTCTCGGATATGACAGCATCTACACCGATTTGTTTACTCTCAAAAGCTCATCCCACAAAGGCTTGGTTATGGCACAAAAGAATGTCTCATTTGAACTTCAAAACCATGACTGACCTTGCAAGGAAAAAGTTAGTTGACGGTTTACCCAAATTCAGATATGCCAAAGATCATTTGTGTCCTGCTTGTGAACAAGGGAAATGTCACCGTGCTCAATTTCCTCCCAAAGCAGAACACAACACAGATCATGTCCTACAACTGCTTCACATGGATTTGTGTGGTCCAATGCGGATTCAAACTATCAATGGAAAGAGATACATTTTGGTAATAGTGGATGATTACTCGAAATGGACTTGGGTCTACTTTCTTCGGACTAAAGATCAAGCCCCTTCGATGATCATCACGTTTCTCACCAAGATTCAAGTTCAAGTCCGTAACACCGTCAGGAAAATCAGAACAGACAACGGCACTGAGTTCAAGAATCAAACTCTTCGGGAGTATACTGAGAAAAATGGGATTGTTCATCAGACTTCAATTGCTCGCACCCCCGAATAGAATGGTGTAGTCGAAAGATGTAACCGTACACTAGTGGAAGCAGCAAGAACAATGTTGATAAATGCCCAACTACCAGATTACCTATGGGCTGAAGCTGTTTCAACTGTATACACAGAACCGATGCATGATCAACAAATGCCATAACAAAACACCATATGAACTTATTCACGGAAGAAAATCAAACATCAACTACTTTCATGTCTTTGGAGCACTTTGTTACCCGAAGAATGATCGTGATGATCTTGGTAAATTAAAAGCTAAAGCAGATATTGGGATATTCGTTGGCTACTGTGAAAACTCTAAAGGTTTTAGAATTTGGAATCGTCAGACCGGGGAAATTCAAGAGACTATACACGCCAATTTTGACGAACTCACAGAAATGGCTTCTGAGCAAAACAGCTTAGAACCCGCTCACAACCATCTACACTTCCCTAAATCTTCAACTGCACCCTTACCCTTTAACAGGAAGGATTTATAAGATTTGTTTGCTCCAATGGTTGATGACTTTCTTGTTAGTGGTGCCTCAGATTCTTCCACCAGT
>CP139504.1:244981641-245004141 GCA_021014915.2 Artemisia tridentata subsp. tridentata
AACAAAGACAATATGAAGCCTCATTCATTAGCTATACGCAGATACACAACAAATTATTGCTTAAAGAGTTCAGGAAAGCAGAGTACAGTATTTTAAGCCACTTTAAACGCCCTGTTTGAGGAGGAATTGCTCCCGTCAGCTTATTGTTATGTAGATCCCTGCCAACATAGAACAGATGATATAAAAACACAAATCCAACCAATCATCTGAACAAATGAGGAAACAAAAGGAAAAATTAGTGGACTATAAGGACAGAGAGGCGTACACCCTAGTAAGATGTACAGCAGTAGGTAAAGGGCCAACGATTGACACCGCATATACTTCCCTACAATGTAAGAAATTTTATAAAACATCAGATGATTATACAATACGTAAGTGCAAAAACATGAAATAGGGTAAGATTGTAAGTCTTTATTATCGAATAATCTTATATATATGAACCAAAGTGATGCAATACTTACAGTCCCGGTAACGACTCTGTAATCACCTTGTATGGAGCACGTGACACCATACCAAGCTGGTAAATCACCATCTCCACACGGATCATCTGCAACCCAAACATAAACCACCCTCCATCCAAGAGATGCCTTTTTTTTCATTCAAAGCTTTCACTGCACACGACCAAAATACCCCGTTACCCTAAAGTTCAAACAAAAATAACTTAATCACACTTCAATTTTCATCATTTCCGGATCAAATTGTCACCAATAACACATCAAAAAACTAACCAAATTTCCTAAATGAAACCATAAGAAAGTACTAAACACGCCAATAAAAATGTTGAACATGACGTCTTCCAATTTTATAGAATCTTTAGGACCTTAAATCCTAAACATTGACCCTAAGTTATTAATTATTGTCTAATTAACACGGTGAGGCCCTACCAACCCGTTCACGGCTTACATATGGTAGATAAATTACAATGTCCATGAACAACGCTTAAATCACTTGTATACTCTATTACTCTCGCCTAATGATACACAAACCTGAAAATGTAACCTATTCCAGTCGACGACCGACACACGACAAAAACACCAACTCTATTTCAATTGTAACAATGCATTCCACGTATTCGTAGTGGTACCTTGTCGTTCTAACCCTTTCCGTATTAATTAGTACAGAATGACTAACAACGTATACTTTTTTGGTCAACAAATAGCTAATATAGAGTAAATGAACCTTGATAATGACTATCTTTCATTCAAGTCAAAGACATACCCTTTTTTTTGGGTCCAAGCAACTCTTTGGTCTCTCCAATTGTCGGGATAGGCTGCACAGGCACAACAGAGAGTGACTATTTAAAGATCAAAAAAAGTTATTTAACCATTTTGACCTGAAGAAAGAAACATTTTTTGGGTTTCTTGATGCATAAACTTTAAAGTCTCAAGTGTTTTAGATGACAAACTAACTAATCATGTACATACGTGTCACCACACTTCCCGGTTAGATGCTTCGTTTCAGTAACATCAAAATTGCATAATATAGCTTGCCATCTTGCAAAAACCTGTTTTGAAATCAATTTTTTTACATCTTTTTCTAAAACATGTTTTGCTGATAAACAGTCAATTCTTAGTAAAAAAAGGTTTCATATACAAATCATCTTCAAATTTTTTGATATTTAGCACAATACTTAATATTTCTTTTTTTATAGTAGAATAATTTCTTTGAGTATCGTTCCAAGAACCTGAAAATTATCTCACTAATTGTTCTTTATCATTATCTTTTAATCTTTGTTTTAGTATTCCACCATACCCTATATCACTAGCATCAGTTTCAACTATGAGATTTGCTTCTGGATGAGGTATATTCAAACATGGTAAATGTTTTACCTTTTCTTTTATATGTTGAATTATCTTGGTATGCTCATCTGTCCATGGTTTAGGATTCTTTTTTAGTCTATCATAAAGAGGTTTACATATAATTCCTAAATCTTTGAAAAAATCATGAATATAATTTAAGCAACCTAAAAATCTTTGTAATTGTTTTTTATCTTTAATTTCATCTGGAAATTTGTTTGAAAATTCTAAACTTCTTTCTATAGGTTTTATAGTACCTTGAAATATATTATGACCCAAAAATCTTACTTCAGTTTTAAATAAACTTATTTTAGTAGGTGACACGGCTAATCCATTTTTATATATAATATCATAAAATATATTTAAATGTTTAAAATGTTGATCAATATTTTTAGAAAATATAAGAACATCATCAATATAAACAATAGCAAAATTATTTATAGGATTTATAATATCATTCATTATGTTTTGAAATTCAGATGGGGCATTTTTCAAACCAAAAGGCATTACATTCTATTCATAATGTCCAAAAGGAACATTAAATCCTGTTTTATATCTATCTTTTTCATCAATTTGAATTTGCCAAAATCCTGATTTCATATCGAACTTAGAAAATATCTTTGAATCATATAGTTTCTTTAATAGATCTCTTTTATTTGGTATAGGATATCTAATCCATTCTAAAACTTTATTCAATGGTTTATAATTTATAACTAATCTTGGTGCTCCTATTTCTATTTCAGCATTATTAATGACATAAAAGGCGGAACAAGACCATGGAGATTTTGAAGATCTTATAAGATTCTTTTCTAATAATTCTTGTATTTCTTTTTTACAATGTTGTTCTAATTCTTGTGACATATGTATAGATTTTGATTTAGTAGGAATATTTTTCTCACTAAACTCTTTAATATATGGTAATTCTACTATATGTTGTTTTCTTTTCCAAAAAGCATTTGGTATAGTAGCACAAACATTATTTTTAAAATTTTCTTCAATTTGTTTTATTTTATTTTGTATAGAATTACTTTGTACTTGTTCTTCTATTATTTATTTCATTAACCAAATATTTGACATGTTTTTGTTTATTTTCCAATAGATTTATATCTCTGGTTATTAATGGTGTTATAAATTCAAATGTAATTTCTTTCCCTAGTATTTTTGTAGAAAGACCTTTCTCAGTTATAGAAGATATTGGATATAGTTGGATTAAGAATGGTTGTCCTAATATAAGTTGAGAACTTAGATTTTTGACTAATATAAGTGGTGTTTTGAAACAATAATTATTTTTGCATATATGTACATTGGATAATTTATATTTTATATCAAGTTTAGATCTATTAGCAGCTCCTAATCTTTGAGATGTTTTCTCATAATATTCTGTTGGAACAAGTCATTCTTGAATACAATTCAAATCTGCTCCAGAATCTAATAAAGCTATTAAGGATAATTTAAATTCTCCATTTATAACTATGTTTACCTTTGTATACCATCTTTGAGTACTGATACTTTGTATATGATTTATTGTAGTTTCATTATTATCTTTTGAAGTTTCTTCATTTTGTAAAATTTTCTTTTCTTTTTTATTTTCTTCTAAGTTTTTAACCTTTTGTTTCAATATTATTATTTTTGTTTTTACATCTTTTAGTTCTTCTTGTAAATCAGAAATTGTATCTTTTTTGGCTCTTGATAGAATCTTTGACATATTTCATTAAAATTGTATTCTTGAGCATTATTTGTAACACCCCAACCCGATAAGGGTAGAAGTATTACGTTATGGTGACATATCAAAGCAAACACAAGCATATGACATAAATAATACAAAGTGAATTTCAATGGTTACAAGGGAAAAATCTGAAGATACAAGGTTACAACGAGAATTACAATAATTACTAAGTCTAAATATGAGCTCTTCTAGTCAACTCTAAATCCATGATAGCAATCTGAGCATAGTCTTCTAAGCCCAAAACACTCCACTCATAACCCAGCTTCCAACTAAAACCTGCCGTAGGGAAAAGAAATGCGGCTGAGCTTAAAAAGCCCAGTGAACAGATATATATAACGAAACATAACGGTAAATAAGCATAAACAGCGAAAGAATAAGAATACAAAACGAAAAGCATAATCATGAAAGTCATACGAATATTAAGAAAACATAAAATCAAGAATGCATGAGAACTGAATAAATAATGAATCAAGGAATGGAATGAAAATGATGAGAAGGGTCATATAAGGATGTGCAATAAGAACTCCATACATAATCCGTCAAATCAAACTAGAGCAAATACAAGTATACGAAGAGGGGAGACCTCTAAGTAAATAATAATAGTGTGAGAAGGAGTGCAAGGCACACACCACCTGGTCACCATAACTACATATACATAAAACCTAGGATGCATCCATACGCTCCCTAACATAAGCATGTGTGTCAGCTCTAGACTAAGCACACATAAAAGGTTGGCCAATAGTGAAATCGCGATAAAATACATATACATAAGGGGGAACGCCGTAGATCTATCACACCTCTACGGGGGTGTCATGCCTAAGGTGCCATCAAAGACATGGTCCTAGTACCTCTAGAACTAGTTAAGCTCAGGCACGGAATATCATATCATACAAAATCAAAACTAGCATGGTAAGAGAAACGAGAAAGTAACTCAAATAAGCATGGCAAACACATAAGCATAGCATAGCAGAGACATTTAAATAAATGTCAGAATGGATCAATAAGAATGACAATCATACAATGAAAGTCATGAGTCAACTAAGGGAATCATATCAGGGTCAAAAGTCAAGTCATCAAAGTATCAAGGTTCATCGTCAAAGGTTCATAATCGAAGGTTCATAATCAAATGGTTTATTTAAAGAAATCTTTATCAAATAGTTTTCATAAAGATGGTCTTTAATAACGGTTTTCATAAAAGTAGTCTTTAAAATTAGTTTTCTTAAAAGATAGCAGAATTCCATGTAAAAGTGGTATCGCCTCATTCGTAAACATCATTTTAAAATAGTTTTTCTCAAAACATTTCCATGATATAATTAAGAAAGGTTTTCGTAACCAGTCACCAAAATCAAATGAACCTTCTAATTGTAAAGTGATTCGAATACTAATATTACAGGGTAACGAACAAATTTTATCAAGCATTAATCACAAGGATCATAACAAACGAATGTCAAATAGATCATGAAGAACGAATCAAAGTATAAAGGAACATAGCAATGGCATAGGGAATCCGAATGAGTCAAGATTGAGAAAGTCATGAGAGCGAAAGCACCCTTACTGAAAAAGGGTAGAATATCTGTACCTTAAACCGCCAGGAAAACACACACTAGAAACATAAGGATCGGAATAAACTCCTTCTTCAGCGAATCTACACGAATTATAAGTTTACTTATAAGTTTTCATAGTTTCTTAATCATATAGGTTTCGTTTTAGTTTTCATTCCATTTTAGGTAACTTTCCATATTTAGCAACTTTCCAAAAATAGCAAGTTTCCATATTTAGAAATATTAGTTATAAACATTCAAGTTTATCATTTAATCAATTTAAAAGTATTAAAGATGACCATATTGATAATTTAAGGTTCATAATGCCATTTATGTAAGTTTAGGGTTCATAGTGTAGTTTTCATAAGTTTTAGGGTTTATTATGTAATTATCACAAATTTAGGGATTGATATGCAATTCTTATAAAATTAGGGTATAAAATGTAATTACTATAAAGTTACAGGTTTTCACAAGTTAGGTCCGTTAGTTTAAAAGAATGACAATTTAAACCCTTTAGTTTAGAAAATAAACACATAGCACCATTTTAATCCTTTTAACCCTTAACAGTCTTTTATACATACGAATTTAACACGTTTCAAATAATTTATGAATCACATTAATACTTCGAAATAAAATCTATAAAAATTCACACACGTTCCACAATGTCTTAAGTATTTTATGTAATTTTTCCAGATTTTATTAAGTTGCATAGGTAAAAATGAAAAATCCATTTCCATAACATGTTCCAGAATCGTATCTGATGAAACACCCATCAAGTTTATACTTTGTTACCCCTTCAGATAAATTCATAAAAATATACAAAAATTCCAGTTATTACTTGACATATAGAATATGACTCGGTTCAAAGGAAACCTTCTAATTCGACACGGTTTGAAAATTAAAAATCATAAAAACGGACTGTTTTTCTAGACATACGAATTCGATTTGACACTTAATTTTCTAAAAATTAAAAAGTTGCCTTACCGACCTCTAAAAATCACAAGATTAATTTTCCCAGATATCTATTTCATTGAACTTAATTTTAGACTCCAAAAACTCCCAGAAACACGTTCATATCATTTTTATACAATCGATTTAATTTGGACAATTTTTCTGGACAGCACTGTTTCATGATTTCATGCAAATATTTAGGGTTTTCATTCCAATGATTATATTTTGGTACAAAACGATTATTGTTGAGTTTATAACATATATAGGTCGATTCATATGAGGTCTTAACATATTCATAACAAACTCAAATCCAAATATCAATGTGTCGATTTCATATTAGGGTTATATAGAATCATTATTTTATGTAGTCTTCTTATTATTTTATGTGATCATACTCGACAAGATCAATAAGAATACGAACAAGAATCAAACAAAGGTGATATAGAACAAGAATAGATACACGTTACCTTCGTAGCGTGATCAAAACACAAGAACAAGAGCACACACGATCGAATCACCAATTCTCCTTCCTTTCTTCTTGTGTGGCCGAATGAAAGAAATACAAAAAAGAATGTATAGGTCGATTAGGGTTCTTATCAACAAACACGAATGGATTAATTTTATATGTATTTGATTACCTTATGATATGAATTGAATAATGATCAAGATCAATGATGATTGCTTCATCTTCTTCCTTTCTTTCGCCGAATAGATCAAGAATTTTTTTAGGGTTTGCTTGCTTTTGATTTTGCCGTACAATTGGAATAGGAGGAGGAGAGTTTAGGGTTTCTTTTGGGAGATGAAACATACACGGTTTCATGAGTTTCATGGGGAGGGATCACGAAATTTAGGGAGTGTATTGGGTTGATTTGCACTTTCCAATATTAGCCCAATTTCCATACTTATCTCTTGTAATTATTTGTGTACAAGTCTGATTATTTTCGGCCCATATGGACCTTTAAACGTGCCATACATTTTGTTATAAGGTTCATATATATTTTCGTATAATACTTTAGGTTATATGTTCATATCGCATGGTTTCGAGTCATAACACGTTATATAACTCAAGTTTTAATTTATAGCATATTTTATAAGTTCTTAAAATTTCAAAATTAGAGGGTATTTTGGTCATTTCGGATTGTGTTAATTTTGGGGTTTTACAATTCTTCCCCTCTAAAAGAAAATTTTCGTCCTCGAAAATTGAAGTGAAACGAAACGGAACACAATGGACAGTGAACAGAATGTGAAAGACTTGTTTCTCATGACTCTATCTTGTTGATCAAAATAGCTTCGGCTTTCACAGAAAGACATACCATAACGAATCCGGATCAAAAGAATAAAATACCAACGTAATAGATAATGATCGTATTCTCTCGGGAGAGATACAGGAAATACGTAGGATTTGACGGGTATGCCGTCCATAGAATTTGATTAGACAAATCAGATGAGAACGTACAGAAAATAGATTGTCGATAACATCGACCGGCAGGAAGCTTTACAACAGAACTTAAGATTCTTATCGGAAGTATAGAGGTCAGCAAATGCGTGACGAGAATCCAGACGTATCAAATCGCATAACGGTGAAAGCAGATTACGCGTATATGTAGAATGAACCTAAAGTCTCACTAATGCAACAATCGTCACACAACTTATCAAAATTCTAAGGCTCCTAAAGCACTCCTCGAAATATCCTATGCCCAACAAGTGCACGTTATATGGTGTAAGTATTATCACGTTGGCCAGACGTCATAATACTGGCATCATATAAATATGCCCTCATGATGGTCATACTTTATCTCAAGTCGTGAACAAAACAACTTATCTTAATCCACCTAGTCCTTCTACGGTCTCAGAGGTCATCAAAATCAAACATCATAACTAAGAGGAGAACGAAACTACTCGAAAGGGTAACGGAAATCCTAGAATGTCAATCGAAAATAAAGTACGTCGTTAATAGCGTCAGGTCTACCACAATTCATCATAGTTCACATAACAAAACCATTGCATAACGAACACAGAACGGAATTTCTAATAGGGAACATAACTCGTTCGAAGGATCTTATCATCAGGTAACGGAAATTTAAGTAGGTTAAGAGGTGGTGGATTACGTCATCAATGGCTTCATCCTTCACAGAATTAACTCTCCCAAACACAAATGTTTGCTTCAAAATTCATCCATTCCAATACATGATTCCAAATCTCTTCCAATTCCAAGTAGTCTGTCTACGTCTGTCCATATGATCATAGGGCGAAAAGGGATTATAAACTTGAGTCTGGTCCCTCAAGTCTTCGGAACCTCTTCTGGACACTGTGGTGTGGTAACGTGAATTCCTTCTTGTATGCTTCTTCCATGGTAACGCGGTCACGAACATCTTCTATTACTCTTCTACAAGGTTCCTAACTCTAACAACGGTCTTCAATCTTGGTCCTTTCTGTGGAAAACTCTGTCATCGCAAGATACCTGGAAGTGCTATCTGCAACAATCTCCGAACGCCAATCAAACCTATTCCTCCAGAACACAGGGGTCATTCTACTCAATACGAAAATGATCTATATATTCCTCCTTCGTCTTTGAGCACAAACACACTGTCATACTATGACATTTGTCCAAATACTCGCGAAAACATGATTCTTTTAGCCAATACAATTGGCATCATTTAAGACTCATAATGATCACAATGAGTACGAAAACGGCTTCAGGAATCGTCTTCATATCTACTTCACATCACCTATCTTCCCCTTCATGAATAAATGCTTCGCTGGGTTATTCTTAGTTAGTCAACTCCTTTCTTAAAAGTTTTTGTGGCTGTTTCTTCTGTCCTTCAAACCTAAATGAGACCATCTTATATGGAGTTTCAAAAATAGAATAAAACAATCATTGATACGCGGAAATGGATAATGATTTTGGATAGTGATACGGTTAAATTCACGATAATCGAAGCGTCGCGGCATACTTCCCTCTTCTTCTTCATAAACCAATAGGAGCATTCAAAGAGAACACTGAGGTGAACAAAATCGTATTCCATCAGCTCCTTAAATCTCTCAACTTCTATGTCATCATGGTTTCGTCAGCTGAGATCAGTTTAATGCTAACTCTTCTTCCCAAGCAGGAGGGAATCCCAAGAGGTTCATCAAAGAACATCAGAAAATTTTCGTACAACAAAATACTTCCAATGCCAGATCTTTCTAAGGTTGGATACTAATAGGTGTCAGGAGAATTTGACAATTTAATGAAATCGGAATATGTGCTTTCATAGCAATATTAATCTTACAGATTTAAGCGGTTGAGAGTCATCATAACAAAAGTAGGGTGAAAATAGATTGCTAAAAGTCTTATATCAGATATGGTAGTCTTTGGTAGCTTTATGAAGAGCCAGCCAATCCATAACCAAAAGACCTCAAAATCAACTATATCAAAAGTAAATGGATTCGTAGATCGAATACGGTCGTCAAGCCAGACGGGTAGCTCATATGTCAAGGTCAAGTACATGGTTCATCATTGTGTTGAGATAGATAAACGAACAGTTCAAAGTGTCGGAATTTTGTTTAGCTTCCTAGCATAAGGGGCAGGTAGGGTGTGTATCATTGGTAATACGAACATCGTATAACCGTCAAAAGTGAGATTGTATGGAATATTAGCTATCAGCATCATCATGCTTAGTTAACATTTTCGTACTGCGATAGTATTTACACCATATCCTTCCAAAGGAACTGGTTCGCAAACAGGGTTCATCATTCAAAGAGAGGGAATAAAACTTACTATATCCATAGTTAATAATCACTAGAGTTCTCATGGGGTAGTAATGGATTACGCAGAACTGAGTAGTATCAGATGATACACTTCATATCTGACATGAGTATTGAATTCATAGAATGTGTCAAACACATTATGGTTGAATGACCATCTGGATGGTCGGAAAGGTATCTAACTGTTTATCAACAGATCGAAAGTGGAGATCAAAATCAGGAAGTGAAACTTAAATGGTGCAAGGTATCTATATAGTTCTCGAGGAATTCCAAACTTACTTGGTTACTAGGCTTATGTTGCAAAACTTTCTAGCTCCTGAAACAAATGTTCTTATAAGGCTTAGCTAAAGGCAAAGGCACGAATCAGAGTGATGCGGAAGCAATGTTACTTACATAGATGTCTTAGTCTACCCATTCCTCACTGGTCATAACTTATGTTCCTATGGGGAGATCCTAAAGCAAATTCTCAAAGGTTATCTTATGAGCGCCTACAGTGGAAACTTAGTGGTCCAAACTTCACAGGCCAAGGGTAAATGTATTACAAGTCGCAGCCTGTCTCTCTGATACCATAATTTTAACACCCCAACCCGATAAGGGTAGAAGTATTACGTTATGGTGACATATCAAAGCAAACACAAGCATATGACATAAATAATACAAAGTGAATTTCAGTGGTTACAAGGGAAAAATCTGAAGATACAAGGTTACAACGAGAATTACAATAATTACTAAGTCTAAATATGAGCTCTTCTAGTCAACTCTAAATCCATGATAGCAATCTAAGCATAGTCTTCTAAGCCCAAAACACTCCACTCATAACCCAGCTTCCAACTAAAACCTGCCGCAGGGAAAAGAAATGCGGCTGAGCTTAAAAAGCCCAGTGAACAGATATATATAACGAAACATAACGGTAAATAAGCATAAACAGCGAAAGAATAAGAATACAAAAAGAAAAGCATAATCATGAAAGTCATACGAATATTAAGAAAACATAAAATCAAGAATGCATGAGAACTGAATAAATAATGAATCAAGGAATGGAATGAAAATGATGAGAAGGGTCATATAAGGATGTGCAATAAGAACTCCATACATAATCCGTCAAATCAAACTAGAGCAAATACAAGTATACGAAGAGGGGAGACCTCTAAGTAAATAATAATAGTGTGAGAAGGAGTGCAAGGCACACACCACCTGGTCACCATAACTACATACACATAAAACCTAGGATGCATCCATACGCTCCCTAACATAAGCATGTGTGTCAGCTCTAGACTAAGCACACATAAAAGGTTGGCCAATAGTGAAATCGCGATAAAATACATATACATAAGGGGGAACGCCGTAGATCTATCACACCTCTACGGGGGTGTCATGCCTAAGGTGCCATCAAAGACATGGTCCTAGTACCTCTAGAACTAGTTAAGCTCAGGCACGGAATATCATATCATACAAAATCAAAACTAGCATGGTAAGAGAAACGAGAAAGTAACTCAAATAAGCATGGCAAACACATAAGCATAGCATAGCAGAGACATTTAAATAAATGTCAGAATGGATCAATAAGAATGACAATCATACAATGAAAGTCATGAGTCAACTAAGGGAATCATATCAGGGTCAAAAGTCAAGTCATCAAAGTATCAAGGTTCATCGTCAAAGGTTCATAATCGAAGGTTCATAATCAAATGGTTTATTTAAAGAAATCTTTATCAAATAGTTTTCATAAAGATGGTCTTTAATAACGGTTTTCATAAAAGTAGTCTTTAAAATTAGTTTTCTTAAAAGATAGCAGAATTCCATGTAAAAGTGGTATCGCCTCATTCGTAAACATCATTTTAAAATAGTTTTTCTCAAAACATTTCCATGATATAATTAAGAAAGGTTTTCGTAACTAGTCACCAAAATCAAATGAACCTTCTAATTGTAAGGTGATCCGAATACTAATATTACAGGGTAACGAACGAATTTTATCAAGCATTAATCACAAGGATCATAACAAACGAATGTCAAATAGATCATGAAGAACGAATCAAAGTATAAAGGAACATAGCAATGGCATAGGGAATCCGAATGAGTCAAGATTGAGAAAGTCATGAGAGCGAAAGCACCCTTACTGAAAAAGGGTTAGAATATCTGTACCTTAAACCGCCAGGAAAACACACACTAGAAACATAAGGATCGGAATAAACTCCTTCTTCAGCGAATCTACACGAATTATAAGTTTACTCATAAGTTTTCATAGTTTCTTAATCATATAGGCTTCGTTTTAGTTTTCATTCCATTTTAGGTAACTTCCCATATTTAGCAACTTTCCAAAAATAGCAAGTTTCCATATTAAGAAATATTAGTTATAAACATTCAAGTTTATCATTTAATCAATTTAAAAGTATTAAAGATGACCATATTGATAATTTAAGGTTCATAATGCCATTTATGTAAGTTTAGGGTTCATAGTGTAGTTTTCATAAGTTTTAGGGTTTATTATGTAATTATCACAAATTTAGGGATTGATATGCAATTCTTATAAAATTAGGGTATAAAATGTAATTACTATAAAGTTACAGGTTTTCACAAGTTAGGTCCTTTAGTTTAAAAGAATGACAATTTAAACCCTTTAGTTTAGAAAACAAACACATAGCACCATTTTAATCCTTTTAACCCTTAACAGTCTTTTATACATACGAATTTAACACGTTTCTAATAATTTATGAATCACATTAATACTTCGAAATAAAATCTATAAAAATTCAGACACGTTCCTCAATGTCTTAAGTATTTTATGTAATTTTTCCAGATTTTATTAAGTTGTATAGGTATGAATGAAAAATCTATTTCCATAACATGTTCCAGAATCGTATCTGATGAAACACCCGACAAGTTTATACTTTGTTACCCTTTCAGATAAATTCATAAAAATCTACAAAAATTCCAGTTATTACTTGACATATAGAATATGACTCAGTTCAAAGGACACCTTCTAATTCGACACGGTTTGAAAATTAAAAATCATAAACACGGACTGTTTTTCCAGACATACGAATTCGATTTGACACTTAATTTTCTAAAAATTAAAAAGTTGCCTTCCCGACCTCTAAAAATCACAAGATTAATTTTCCCAGATAGCTATTTCATTGAACTTAATTTTAGACTTCAAAAACTCCCATAAACACGTTCATATCATTTTTATACAATCGATTTAAGTTGGACAATTTTTCTGGACAGCACTGTTTCATGATTTCATGCAAATATTTAGGGTTTTCATTCCAATGATTATATTTTGGTACAAAACGATTATTGTTGAGTTTATAACATATATAGGTCGATTCATATGAGGTCTTAACATATTCATAACAAACTCAAATCCAAATATCAATGTGTCGATTTCATATTAGGGTTATATAGAATCATTATTTTATGTAGTCTTCTTATTATTTTATGTGATCATACTCGACAAGATCAATAAGAATACGAACAAGAATCAAACAAAGGTGATATAGAACAAGAATAGATACACGTTACCTTCGTAGCGTGATCAAAACACAAGAACAAGAGCACACACGATCGAATCACCAATTCTCCTTCCTTTCTTCTTGTGTGGCCGAATGAAAGAAACACAAAAAAGAATGTATAGGTCGATTAGGGTTCTTATCAACAAACACGAATGGATTAATTTTATATGTATTTGATTACCTTATGATATGAATTGAATAATGATCAAGATCAATGATGATTGCTTCATCTTCTTCCTTTCTTGCGCCGAATAGATCAAGAATTTTTTTAGGGTTTGCTTGCTTTTGATTTTGCCGTACAATTGGAATAGGAGGAAGAGAGTTTAGGGTTTCTTTTGGGAGATGAAACATACACGGTTTCATGAGTTTCATGGGGAGGGATCACAAAATTTAGGGAGTGTATTGGGTTGATTTGCACTTTCCAATATTAGCCCAATTTCCATACTTATCTCTTGTAATTATTTGTGTACAAGTCTGATTATTTTCGGCCCATATGGACCTTTAAACGTGCCATACATTTTGTTATAAGGTTCATATATATTTTCGTATAATACTTTAGGTTATATGTTCATATCGCATGTTTTCGAGTCATAACACGTTATATAACTCAAGTTTTAATTTATAGCATATTTTATAAGTTCTTAAAATTTCAAAATTAGAGGGTATTTTGGTCATTTCGGATTGTGTTAATTTTGGGGTTTTACATTATTAATTTCAACAGATTTTTTATCATTCCTATCTTTTAGTTGTTCATTTAATCTGCCTAAATAAACTTGTTTTATATCTTTATCTTCTATCTTGTTTACTAGTTCAATTAATATCTTAAGATTTTCATCATTATTTTCTTTAGTTATAACATTTATTTCATTATAATCACATGTACAATTTCCTATACATTCACAATCTTCATAATTACTACTAGTATTAGATGAGTTTTCTACAATATTTAAATCATCTTCTTCATAATCTGAAATATCAGAATCACTAGATTCTTCATTTATCATGATCTTAATAATTTGATCTTTAAGTTCATCAGATATACTTAACTCATTAATCTTCTTTTTAGTGTAATCATTAATCTTCTTTTTTGTGTAACAATTTCTTGATGTATGACCTTGTTTTCCACACTTATAACATATTATAGTGTCTTTATATTTTTTCTCTTTATTAAACATAGGTTTTCTACCTTTTCTATATTTATTTTTCTTTTCATATTGATTTTCATATTGTTTATATCTTTTATTGGGTTTTCTATATTTTCTGATTCTATATTCTTTCTTAATTCTTTTAGAATTATTTGTAGGTAGTTTTAGTGGCTCATAACCATATTGTTCACAAAAGTTTCCTAACTCTTTTCTATTATTTATGCCTTCTTTCTTTATCTTAGATTTTAATTTTAAATCTGAACAAATAGCTAAACCTTCTTGATTGACATAATTTATAATTTCTCCATAAGTTAAGTCTATCCATGGTATAACATTATTATAATCTTTATTTAATCTATTTCTTATTCTTTCAGCAAATAATTTCGGTAATCCAGCTATAAATCTTCTTTCCAATAGGCTTGATTACTATCTGACCTAGTCATGACTTTAGCTAAAAATACATCTTTATACCATCTAAAATCTTGTAGTTTTCTACATGTTAAATTTAGTAATATAGTTGAATTCCTTTCTTGATATGCAGCAGGATTTCCAACAAAATTTTTTAGTATAGCAAACAGTAAAGTATTAATAGAATCATCTTCTCTTGTTTGAACTTGTTGACCATTTTCTACTTTAACTATAGTCTTTTTAGTTTCTTTTATAACTGTTTTTTGGTTTTCAGAAACATAGAAATCCCACCAACCTTTTAAAATTCCAGTGAATCCAGATGTTAAAAGCCTAAATATCGAATCGATAGAATTTTCTTGTAATTTATAAGCATTTTCTGCCATAGTCATTTCATTTAATTTGTTTAATATAAGATATTCTGATAGACCATCAATATTCCATTCATAAATAGATGAACCATCATATTTTGATTGAATTAAAGTATTTCTTTCTTCATATTGTAAATCAGGCATAGTTGGTCTAGGATAATAGTTTTTTGTTTCAGGTTTTGAATTATATCTTATTTTATTAACTTCTAAAGTATTAAATTGTTCTTCAATTTCTGATATATTATCTTCATCATCTTTTCTAATTACATTAATTTTCCATTTATATGAAAATTTGACAATCTTTCTTCTATTTCTTTTAATATTTTACTTTGTTTTCCTAAATTTATGTGTTCATTTGTATCATTAATATTATGTGGTATGAATAAAGGATTTTCTTCAATATTTTCGTTATTAGATTTGGATGTACTAGCTTCATGATTATTATTATTATTATTATTATTATTATTATTGCAATTATTTTCTATTCTATCTAATTGTTGTCCTATAGTATACAACATTTCATTAGTATAGTTATTTTGATTTATTATATTTGACAGAGTTTTTCCATTATCTTCACTTCTATTTGCTAGAGGCATTGCTACATATTGTTTACTTTCCTTTTCAATTAATATATCATTATATGGTGGTCGTATACCAATTTCTTCTTCATTTGTTTTTAGATTTTTATAAACCTTATTTATTTCAGTAGTAATATCAATTTCTTCTTTAAAAGGAAATTCCATATTATTTTCTATACAATATATTTGAAACCATGAGAAAAATAAAATATTTTCTTCATTTTTTAACATATATGATTGCCATTCAACTTCATGAAGCCATCTTTTTCTTTGATTATTATAATCATTTAGCATTTCATCTTTTAAATATTTTATATTCATTTTAAATTTAATATTCATCATTTCACTGGACATTTCCATGATTAGCACAATATTTTTGACTTTTCCTAAAAAACAAACCTTTTAGCTTTTGTTAACTTTTCTCTTAATCTTATATTGTTTTTAGTGTATATTTTTATTAAATTTATATGTTCTTGATAATCAATATAATAACCTTCTAATAAATCTTGATTTAAAGAATTTATGTTACTAATATTTCTTAAGATTGACTCTTGATAATGTTTTATTTCTTTTTTAAGATTATATTGATATAGACTCATTAACAAATGACTAATTCTTCTCTTATTTGTTTGATCATACTTTTATTTGCTATTAAATCCCCTCTTAGAATTCTAATAGCCCAATTTATATCATAATTTTTTTAATTCTCCCCAACAGACATACAATTGTCCTTCATTTTTCCATTTCTTAACAAACCTTAATTCGTTTCTTATAGCTTTTTCTTTTTTATATAATCTTTCTAAATTATGAACTATTGATCTGTTCTTATTGTTTTTAATTTGAACTTTAGTATCACTCATATTTGATCTTCTCTATAATACTCGACTTCTGACTTAGTAGGATTATAAGTATCATCACTTTTATTATCTTCTTCATATAAAGGTTGAGGTATAGGTTTATTAAAATCAACTCCTTTAAATTTCATAGACTGACATCTTCTAAGATTATATAATTTTTCATCTAAACTAGAAGAACTAGAGGTTTCAGGTATATAGGTAGAATGTCTCCCTGATTCTATATTATCTTTTCCAAAAATTATTTTTATATTTCCATCAGTATGTTCGATAATATTTGATATTTCCCTATTTAATTTTAAATGTTTAGGTTGAATTATTTCTTCTAATTTCCAAGATTGATTTAGAGTAATTTCATCCCATTTTAATCTTTTTGGTATACTTACATTAGAGTGCTCAAAATTAGCTTCAAATATAACAGTTTCATCTTTAGAAGAACTGATTTTAGCCTTAGGTGCTAAAGTTGTAGTCATAGTTTTATAATATATTCTATATATTAATACTAATGGATCTGATCCTTCTTTTATTTCTAAATTCTTAGTTTTTATATTTAAAGTTAAAACATCTAATATATTTTTATCAAACAATGATACAGAATAATTAGGATAACAATTAAAATATATAGGACCATTACATATATTTGATTCGGCTAAAGCTAATAATGATTGTTTAAAATTTTCTAATCTAGCATCTCTTAATATAATACAAGTAGGAACATCAATTCCTAATCAAGTTAAAGGTTTTATTGCTATTTGAATTAATCCTATATATAAAAATTTATAAAGTTTTCTATGTTCTCTAATAGCTTTTTCAGAGAATAATCTTATACTTTATTGATTTTGAATTATAGGTAAAGTTTTCTCAGTAGTTTTAATAGAATATCCTTGCATAAAATCAAAAGATCCTATTCTGTATATAGTTCTAACATCTTGCTTAGGAATACTCAAATTTTGTAAACTATTCTCTATATTAGAAATAGATACTTCTATAGAATTACTATGATCCCGTTCATCTTCAGCATCAGAAGAGAACCATCTTTTCCATTCAATAATAGTCTTGATATTTTATTCATAATGAATGAAGTTTGTTTTTATGTTGTTAAGTTTCAGAAACGCAAATGTACAATTAATATGTTATATGTACTCTGGGAACACCCCCATATCGTGATGGTACGGCCGTCTTACTACTTTCATAATCGTTGCGGCTAATTCCAACCCACTGATCGACAGGGCTTACCAACGTAGTCATATGACATATAATACGCAAATGGTTTCTTTAATTTAACAATATATAAACAATCAAAATTCATTATCTTAAATATCAATACCATTATCTCCGCAAAAATATGAGCTCCATGGCTCTGATACCATAACTAGCAGGATCAATTTAAAAGTATGATTTTAAGTTAATTATTAGTTTGATTATTAAAGAAAACATCATAGTATATACAAAAGTAAGTAATATAATAAAAGGAATCTGAATATAAGTAAAGTTTATTTTAATTAATAAACACCAATGATGCATTTAACAATATAAACTTAATTCAATTAATTTAATTATTGTTGAATAGAAGATGATTGAATATATGAAACAAAGTAAAGTGATATAAGAAAACATGATTAATAAAAGATACCTTTATTGATATAATCTGAACTATTACAGGAATCGGATGGAGATATGATAATCTGAAAATCTAAGGATTTTGAACATCTAGAAGTGGAAATTACAAGAGATTTTTTCATAAGAGGAAAAGAAGAGATATCTAGAACTCTAAATGAGCTTTCAATTTATAGCGAGATTTTGCCGGTAACCAGTAACTTGAAACAGGCAATTGCCAGTATTCTTCCATTATAGAAATGAGCTGTCTTCAATTATAGATATCTTCAATCAAATTTTTCATGAGCTGTCCAACTCTTTTGTATTCTTCTAATCATTCATTAGCTTTTGCTTTCCATACCATTGTCTTCTTATAATCATTTTATCAACCATCGTTGCATTGATAATTTCTTGTCGGCCATAAACGAAAGTAACAGCCATCATATCTTGACTTTTACAAAGCATGGATATAAACAATAATTTATATTACTACATTGATTTATTTTATGATTTTATGGATATAGTCTTTTATTTTAAGAATTCGTCATCCTCGTAAGGATCTTGAGAGTCTTGAATAACTTCTTCACTAGAGCATGGAGATCTTTTGATTTCATTTATAATTCTTTGAATTTCTTCTTCTGATGAACATGCTTGAATTCTCTTTATAGTATCTTTATCAATCACAGAAGCCTTCGATGTAGAATGACTAGGGGTCCTTTTTATAAGATTATTGTGATATGTAGTGACTGCTTTAATATCGGCTTGATCTTCACTAGTTTTCGGCCACCATTTGGAATAGTATTCACGAACATAAAAGGGTGGAGAATTTCCATTTGCATCTTGTTTTTTGAAATTAAAAGACATGATCCAAGGGATCCTGAATATAATTAAAAATTACAAAGTGTACTCAAAAGGAGGCACACTTTCTTGTGAAAACATTTGTTTATATTTATTGTATCCTTCAAGGATTTTTGGAGGAAAAACATCAGGAATGCATCCCATATATTTGAACCAATTAACAAACCATCTTGGATATGACTTTGGACCGTTTGAAAATTCTTCAGTGAATATATATATATATATATATATATATATATATATATATATATATATATATATATACTAGACTTCAAAGCCCGCCCGATTGGCGGGCATGACTTGTAATTATAATTTGGATGGTTTTAGTTATTTTTAAGGACGTTTGTTTTATTGTATTTTTTAATATCATAATTATAAGATGCTAGATGGTGTCAGGTAGTGGGAAATTATTTTTAAGGACGGGTATTTTGTTTTCTTATGGTATTAGTTTACTTGTGAATTATTTTTTTACAAAGTTATTTATAATTAATTTTGATGGTGTTAGTTGACGCAACTTGTAATCATAATGTTGATGGTCTGAGTTAACAGATAATGATATTTAAGGTCGCGTGCATGATTTGTAATTTTATTTTTGATTGTGTATGTTAATGGAAATGTATTTTTTATAATGTGTTTTTATTTGGTTTTGGCAAGTGTTTTGTATTAGTAATCGATATTTGATTTCTTTATGAAAATATATTTTTGTACCCTAATAACATTTGAATATGGTTTGATGTATACATTTTTAATTTTTATGTTATTTATTGTTGAAAAATATATATTTTATAATCAATATAGTGTATCTTAATCATTACTACTCAAAGTTTATAGTGAATCTATACATGGTCTTTTCATATCACTATTTTTAGTTTGTTATCTTCAAGACA
Organism: Artemisia tridentata subsp. tridentata; assembly: GCA_021014915.2. Taxonomy (NCBI): domain Eukaryota; kingdom Viridiplantae; phylum Streptophyta; class Magnoliopsida; order Asterales; family Asteraceae; genus Artemisia; species Artemisia tridentata. The sequence continues at coordinate 245,001,609 of CP139504.1, forward strand.
ATAAGCATTATTACAAAATTGAATAGACCAAATTATATTTGATTAAAAAATTGGTATCCGGATAAAGAAAAGGTAAATCTTGATCTTATAATTTTAGTTACGATATTTTGATCTTACTTATATGCTTTACATATTAAGAAACTGCATCTATGAATTGTATTATGTAAGTGTATTTTTAAGTAAATAATTTGCTTTTATTTTTATTTTATTTTTATTTTTTTTATTTTTTATTTTTGAATATAATTACCCCGCCCTATGGGTGGGCATTACTTATAATTATCGTTAACATATTTTACTATAGCAAAAGAAAGGCGTGTAAAAAATGGTTAGAAAAGTGGCCAATGAATAAATTAATGGTTAATGAATTTTGAACATCGTAATATACAACGAAAAAAATAAATGTTAACTTTTATTCCACAATTAAAAGATACAAAGTTGTTTGTAAGAACATGGTATATGATTAAATTCAAATGCAAACTGAACCTTTCAATATGAATATAGTTCACCTGTGAGACGGTTGCAGCTACAAATCATTAAACCGCTCTTAGACATTGTAGTCAAACAAGTTGACGTTATCCTTCAATATAAGGAATGCCGTAATGTTATAGCCCCCAATTTTTAAAAAGACAACACTTTCAACTTTCAAGTTTCAACCATTTTACTTCCAAAAGGGATAATGTATGTGGAGGCCACACAAGTGTGTACTCCATTTTACTTGCATATCAATTCTGGAAAAGTACATGCCAAATGACCTAAAACCCCCAATTTTTAAGAAGTCAAAATGGCTGCAGCCAAGCCCATTCAGTTTCATATTCTGTGATCATTGATAAAACACTATAGTATCCCCAGTGTATTTTATAGTTTTTGTCAGTCGCCAGCGCCCATAGCAAAGGTCTTTCATGTCTACATCAGAAGATAAAAAAAAATCAGTAAAGTGTATGAGTTCTCACCACCAGTGGAGACGTAATTAGTAAAAGGAGGTGCAGAAGACACTTCTCTAGCCAGGCCAAAATCAGCAATTTTAAGTGTTTTTGTCAGTCACCAGCAAATTTTCTGTAAGTGTAAAAAAAAGCTATTATTCTGTTTCATACATAAATAACTTGATGGTCCGAGCAAAATACGTGATCCCATGGAGTAGATTCTATACCAGGTTTAAGGTCCAGATGAAAATATTCACTTCTATGCATATGTACAATTCCTTGTAGAAGCTGACTCATGAAACCCCTAATCTCTTCCTCTGTGAAAGGTCTTTGCCGTTCTCTAATTATCTAATACAAATTATGTTCCAAAAATGACAGTACATAAAAAGTATTATTTTATTTAGCAATATCTAGCTAATTCATGATGGAAAATTGAACAGGTGCATGAAATAATAATCTCAAATTCACGATACCAAACTGAGAAAAAAAATTCCAATTATATAAAAACTAATTCAATGATTAGCCTAATAGTAATTCTGATGATTAAAATTGCGAGGATGAAAAGGGGAATTTTGTTAACCAACTGAAGGACATTCTAAGCAGAAAAACATGTGATGATATAAGATAACATGGTAAGTGACAATACCATGTATTCAAATATGAAGAATAGCTCATTATTTTCTCTGACAATCTCCTTCAGCTTTATGATGTTAGGATGATTCATTTTCCAGAGGGACTGTTGTAACAGTTTCTTCCTTTGCAAGATCAAAATCTGCAAGTTTCACATATTTTTTATTCGTAGCAAGTAAACTCGCCCAACCTCTACTCGAAGTACTATTGCTTATCCAAACCTATTACGAACCATTTATTATAAAAGAACTATTGTTTATCCAAATCGATTTGACCCGTTACCCAACCTGCCCATTCCCCCGTCTTCAGATTTAAAATTATCACTCGAAGAACATGTCTGATTCTAACAAAAGTAGAGGAGACCTTAGTACCAAGTCGCTTAGTGAAGGCTTTGTTCCACATGTGAGCAGCATATGCAGGCTGCATTTGATTCCACACAGTCATGATTGAAGCAACATGTATCATGATCAAGAACCATTAGAAAACTTAAAATCAAATCGGATAAAAAATATGAGTTACCACCACCTTGTTGTTACTCGGAATCGCGTACTTACATCATACCATCTTCACTGTATCCCTGGTTACCACCCCATTTATCATGCCACATCAGCAAACAACTGGTAAGCTATCAAATTTATAGCTTACTCTACATTAGATCGTCTATACCATCATAGAGTGCACCATTACCAAATATTTTAACATGCTACGGGGTCATAGCTTGTAAATTAACGATATGATCACGTTGTTAGCATCTACTATCTCTGTTGCAAAATAATTGCAGCAGTTGACAACATTAAACAATATGTAAAACAAAAATGATTATATCAATACTTAATATAGAAATATGCAAACGATATTTGAATTTAGTAGGTAATGTTGCATTCACTTTTAGAGATAACAAATTCTTTTTGCCATGTGCCTATCTGGAATGAAGTAAAGTTAACTTAAATATTAAGATCATAGCCAGCACATTTCAATCAGTT
>CP139504.1:245009141-245144615 GCA_021014915.2 Artemisia tridentata subsp. tridentata
TACTGACATTTGATATTCGTCAATTCGAGGGTTAATACTGAGTCGAGCTTTTTCAAGATTCAACTTACGATCACATTTTAATCACGTCTTCTCCCCCTCAAAAATAGCATGTCGTGATATTTTTGATATCAACTGATTAAAATACAAACTTTTTGAAAAGATAGACGGATTGGAGCATGAAATTGGAACATTTTTTGTTTTTCATTTTTATACTCCCCCTTAAATAAAGCATGTTTTATCGAGTTTAGAGGGAGTTGTCTTGAGCACAGAATTTTGAGAAACTAATAGTAGGATCTGTTGCTGGTTCTGATCCAACTGACTCTAAAGGGGGGTTAGTGAGGTTAATAGGTCCAGAGGGAGGAAAACCCGTAGTTTCCAATGAATCTAAACAGATAATCGTGGAATGTGATCTGGGTAACCGGGAGAGGTGATTCGTGTTGAAGAGCTATTTGAATGAAGTCCCATCCCAGGCTTAAAGGAAGGGTATAGTAATCCCATGCAAGTAGTTAGAAGAAGCTAAACCAGTAAGGGGATAGGAAGCTAGGGGCAGAGCTGCAAGGCATGACGTAGCTAATCACTCTAAAAGAAAGACTGAGATTTGGATTAGGAAAAGAAGTGGAATCAGACGAAGGAAAAGAATGAATTAGAAAGAATTGGATTAGGAAGAGATATAGGGATGAGTTATAACAGTCGATTTACACGAGCTGCATTTCATGATATTGACATAGAGGGGTTTGGAAAAGCTGCTTTGGTGACTGCTGTATGAAAAAAGCAAACTTCTAGCATTTACATTCAATCTTACATCTTAGATTAAGCAATTGAGTTCTTCGACAGAAAATCTTGATCATGTGCTCAAGGGTTCTTTATTTTGTCATTGAAAACACGAGTCCTGATATGAAATAATCAGAAGTCATCATTTAAGTTCGGGTTTCGTACTGAAGTATACGAAAGCCATAGTGAAGAAATTTTGAGAAACGACATGTTTTAGAAAACATTAAAATGAACTCTCGCTCAAGCATCTGTACATGTCCGTATCATTGTTGAATGACATTTCTAGATACGTACAGAATATCGATTATACGAGAGACATGTCGTGAGAAGAATATTTTTTGGTTTTTATGATTTTATATTGTTTTTGTATTTTTTGAAAATTTCCTAATTTTATATTTTGTTTTTGTTGGTTTTTCAAATTTTGTATTTTGTTTTTGTTGGTTTTTCAAATTTTGTATTTTGTTTTTTCAAAAATATTTACAGCGAAGCTATTTTGAAAATATTTTCAAGAAGATTCAAGAAGACTTTCTAGCTCCTCAGGAGTTAGGCTTCGCATGCCAATTCGTCGAACTAAATCGTCAAACCTTTCTTTTGGAAGGGCTTTAGTAAATAGATCGGCGGGTTGGTAATTTGTCTTCACGAAAAATAATTCAACAGTACCCTCTTCTACGTGTTCCTTGATGAAGTGATAGCGGACTCTAATATGCTTGGTCTTCGAGTGTTGTACTGGATTGCACAAGATGGCTATGGCACTTTTCGAATCACAATACATAGGTATTCTGTCGAAAGTAAAGCCATAATCTGTGAGTTGTGTCCTCATCCATAGAACTTGGGCATAACACGCAGATAGAGACACATACTCGGCTTCTGCGATTGATAATGAAGTACAGTCTTGTTTCCTTGATGACCAGCCTACTAGATTTTCACCCAAAAATTGTGCTCCACTTGATGTACTTTTTGCTGTAACTTGACAACCTGCATGGTCCGCATCTGAAAATGCCATTAGTTTAAACTCGGAATCCTTCGGATACCAAAGTCCCATGTTAATGGTTCTTCGTAGGTACTGAAAGATCCGTTTAACCTCTTGGAGGTGAAGTTCGGTAGGCCTTGCCTGAAACCATGCTAATAAGCAAACAACAAAATGAATATCGGGTCGACTAGCAGTAAGATTGATGAAGCGAAAAGTGTACCGCTTTTAGGGGGTCATTTAAGCCCTAAATCGTATTTATTTGATCAAATATTGCCCTAAATCGTTCCTTTTGTCATTTTAGGTACTTTGGAGAAGAAATCTGGAAAAGGAAGCATTTTGGACGTTTTTGGAGCATAAAAGTGAAGAAAACGACAAAGTCTCCAAAGCTGCTGGAAAAGTACACGTGACGGCGTCAAGGATTGATCCTGACGGCGTCATGGCTTAGCAAAAGAGGTGGATATGACAAAATACACGTGACGCGCCAGAGACTTTTGCAATGGAAAGTCTGACGGCGTCACCCTTTAAGGTGATCAAGGTCGTCACGGTTTAAGTTAAAGAGAGACGGCGTCAAGCACTATTCTGACGACGTCAACCCTTGATAGGCCAGAGCGGATTTTGGAGGATTAAAGAGGGACGGCGTCAGGAAGACCATCCGGGAACCCTAGCCACGGCGAGGTGACGGCGTCACCTCCTACAACGTGACGCCGTCAGCCCCTAAACTCTATATATAGTTTTGCAATTTTTAGTCATTAGTGTGCAACTTTGTGAGGAGAAACCCTAAGACGAATTTTCTGCCATTTTTAAGGGTTTTATACCCTTGGATCTCCCATGTTTAATTGAAGATAAGTAATCAATTAATCATTCAATATGTCTATGTGTTGTTTGATTATTTCTTGTTCTTGTCTTTTAATTAACATGCTAGGCTAGATTTATCTTGTGTTTGCTTAGATCTAATGAAACCTAACTATTGATTATTGGTTGTTGGTGTGTTATTAATTGTATTGGATGATTGTTTATCGATGTTAGGCTTAAGAAAACTGGCTAACCTCCTATACGGTAACTTGCTTGAACGTCTTAAGAAACATGACCCAATGCGTACTAAGGTTATTATGGTTGTATTTAATGCATGAGCGAATTCTAGTGATCCCATGTTAGGAGCTTCTTAGCCGGCTCGACATAGGAGTGAAGTAGGAGCTTATAGAGTTGGGGAAGTACGTACGCCACCCCACGATTGGTATTAAGGAATACACCCGTCATCCACGCAATTAATACACACTAATCAACCGGTAAAAGATGGTTAGGGAGTAAGGAAATCTAAGTAAACACATTTCTCTCCATATAAGTTCCACCACCTTTTCATTTTCTGTTATTTTATTTTATTTGCAATTGTAGTTATTTGGGTTAGTTGACTAGCAACTAATTCCGCCCACTCCTTCAAACCCGAGATTTTACTTGCTTTCATAAAATTATAAAAATACAAAAAGAATCTTCCCTCACCCTTAGACCTATTAGAGTAGTTTTTCAATCCTAACGACACTATTCCCCTAGAGAACGATCAATCCCCCGGTACTTGCCACTTCACTATACTACATCGGTCAGGTACACTGCCTGGTGGGGATTGCAAGCCTCTTGAGATCCCTCGAGAGGTAAAACCTGTTGTAAGGTCGCAAAACCACGCATCAAGGATACATGAGAGAACCAATCATGCTCCGATATTTCTTCGGATCCATGGGTTTCCCAAATAAATCAGCACCTATTTTTGGTGAAGTGACCATTAGAGTACCAACAAAGTCACAGTTTTCCATTCCATGTTTTTTCAAAATCTCAATAGTATATTTAGCGTGATTAATAAAAATACCATGAGGGGATTGGTGTATTTGTAAACCAAGAAAGAATTTTAGTTCCCCCATCATGGACATTTCAAATTTGCTTTTTATAAGATTTTCAAAATGTTTTGGATTAGTGGACCCAAAGATAATGTCGTCCACGTAAATCTGAACAATCAAAATATCATATTTTGTATTTTCTTGTAAACAATGTGGAATCAACTGTTCCTTTGGTGAAATTGTTTTGAATCAGGAAAGATGATAGTTCGTCATACCATGCCCTTGGAGCTTGTTTTAAACCATAGATGGCTTTCTTTAGCCTGTAGACGTAGTCTGGATGTTCTTTATCAATGAATCCTTCTGGCTGACTCACATACGCTTCTTCTTTCAGAGTTCCATTCAAGAATGCTGTCTTGATATCCATCTGATAGACTGTGATGTTTTTGTGAGCTGCATAGGCTAAGAAAATCCTGACTGTCTCAAGTCTTGCTACTGGCGCGAATGATTCTTCGAAATCTATCCCTTCTTCTTGTCTAAATCCTTTAGCCACTAGACGAGCTTTGTTGCGAATGACAGTTATTTCTTCATCCTTTTTGTTCTTCCATAACTACTTTAGATCAATGACAAGTTTGTCAATTGGTCTTGGAACTAATTCTCAAGTGTCATGTAACTTGTATTGGAGAAGTTCTTCCTGAATCGCTTCAATCCATTCATTGTCTGCCATCGCCTCCCGAATGTTCTTTGGTTCTTTTAAGCTAACTTAGCAAACATATATGCACATATCGGGGTCGGTGGCGAGCTGTTTTCTCGTCTGAACTGGCCTTGAAGGTTCACCAATTACTTGTTCTATTGGATGGTCTTTAGTCCATTGTAACGTAGAAGGGTACCTTGGAATTAACGTATGCGTGTTAGCTGGTTCATGTAACCTTGAAAATGATTCAGCAGAATCCGTTGCAAATGGGTTTTCAAATACTTCTTCTTCTAACACAACATCGTTTTGTGTTTGTTCTTCTTGAACTGGTGTAGTATGGTTTTGCTCATCAACTCTTGGTAGAACAATTTCAATTACTGGAGTTGCTGGAGTAGATGTTGATGATGTTGAGGGAGTTGGTGCGTCAGCTTCGATTGTTGTTGATGCATCTTGCGGTGGTGGTGGTGGTTGATGATTTTGAGCGGGTGCAGCGGAATGTTGTTGTGATGCATTTTTCGAAGTTCCACCATAGTATTCATCAAACATAAACTCGAAGAAATTTTCCAGTTCTTGTTCTGTAGGTTTTTCAGTGTTAGTTGACTGAGCTCCTTTAGGTATGAGTCCTGAACTAATATGTCCAAAAGTCTTCAAACGTTCAGACTTTGCGGGTCCTAATCTGTTATGATTAGAAGCCATCGGGTTAAGCGCGGGTTCTAGAGCGAGTCTCTCAGAAGCCATTTGTGAAATCTCGTCAAACTTCACATTCATCGTTTCCATTATCCTCTTAGTTCTTCTGTTATACACCCAGAATGCCCTCGAGTTTTCTGAATAACCAATGAAGATTCCAATATCACCCTTAGCTTTCAGCTTCCCCAGATCTTCTCTGTCGTTCGTTGGATAGCACAAAGCGCCAAATACCTGAAGGTAAGAGATATCGGGTTTTCTGTTGTTCACTAGCTCATACGGGGTTTTATTGAATCTTGGATGGATTAGGGAACGGTTCTGAGTGAAACAAGCAGTGGCAACAACATCAGCCCATAAGAATAGTGGTGCACTAGAATATATCAGCATCGTGTGAGCAGCTTCCACAAGAGTTCTATTTCTTCTTTCAACTACCCCGTTCTGCTGTGGAGTTCTAACAACAGATGTCTGGTGAGTGATTCCAGTGTCTTCAAAGTAAGTTCTTAACTCCTGATTAGTAAATTCTGTGCCGTTGTCTGTTCTTACAATCCTTACTGGAGCTTGAAGTAGGACTTGAATTCGCTTAAGAAAGGTGATGATGATGCCTGGTGCTTCGTCTTTTGACCTCAGAAACTTTACCCATGTATATCTTGAATAGTCATCGACGATAACAAGAATATACTTCTTCCCATTTATGCTTTCAACTCTCATTGGGCCACATAAGTCCATCTGCAACAGATGTAACTTATCTACCGAACTGGGTACGGTTTTAGGTTTATATGTTGCCCTTTTGCTTTTTCCTTGTTCACAGGATGGACATAGGTGATCCTTGGTGTATTTGAACTTAGGAAGACTGTTGACGATGTTGTCTTTGGCTAGCTTGTTGATGGTGTCAAAGTTGAGATGGGATAATCTTCTATGCCACAACTAGGACTTAGTTTCGCATGCTCTTGTCATGAGACAAATTGGTGATGAAGAGGTCATTTGGTTTATGTCGATAGCATATAGATTGTTGCCACGATTCCCAGTTAAGAGATCATCTCCAACCAAATTTCTAACGAAGCAAGAGTTTCTCCTAAATGCAACCTCTAAATCTGCTTCACAAAATTGTCTGACTGAAAACAAGTTGTGTCCCAATCCTTCAATGTAGTAAACCTGAGTGATTAAGTAATTTCCAAACTGAAGATCTCCATAACCCAGAATAGCTGCTACATGATCATTTCCAAAGCGTATAGTTCCCATGAACTTCCATACAAAGTTGATCAGTAGCTTTAGATTCCTGGTCATGTGCTTGGAGCAACCTGAGTCGACTATCCAAAGACATATTTCGATAACCTGCCAAGAACAGATGATTTTGCATTTGGAAATCGTTTAACATTTGGTTCCATGGGGTTAGAGGTAACATTTGATTCACACTCATAGAAGGTTTCTATTAGTTCTTTTGTAACCGCTTTCAATTTGCCATTCACAAGTATAAACTCTCTACCCGTTGGTTTCCATGCACATAACTTAAGATAGTTCCTAGGCAATATACTACTAGGGGTTGATCTACATCCTGCTATTAATCTATTAACATATCTAGATCTTGCACTAGTTTCTGGAAGGACATCTTTCTGTTCAAGCATAGCATTCACATTCACATTATTAAAAACATTATCATCACAGACATTTTTAGATAAAGATTTCTTGCACAATAAACAAACAGAGTCATTACATGCACTAGAATCAGTACTTTTAACATTACATCCAGATGACATATGTTTTCTTATTAGAAAGCGATAAAGTCCTAGGGTGTTCTTCTACTTCTTCATTTTTATTCTTGCATCTACTCTCAGAGACAGGCAAGACTCTATTGTTCCTTGTATTGCTCCTAGGCTGTAGTCTGCTGCTCTTAGAGGTGCTTTTTATTCCTGTAGAAGGTAAGACACACACATTAGGATTTATCTTGTTGTCCTTTGAAGTTGTTTTAGAAGTCCTAGACTCTTTTGGATTATCTTTTACACTTTTGTCTATCGCCTTATATGTTTGAGATGTAAAGGTAGACGCAATAGTGGTACTAATCCTATAAAGGCCAGGTGCTATCACATTTGGTGTTTCGACAACTGCTTTCCCTTTATCAACACTTTTTACTTTTTCATTTTGCTTAGGCAAGGGTGTTGGAGTGACTGGTTTTGTCAAATCATTTTTCACATTAACTTTTGGAACAATTTGAGAAATTGACATTTTTGGTTTAACAATTGGTTTGTCCGAAGTTGATGGTTTTGCAACCTTAGTTTCCTCACCTTTCCCTTTTTGACTTTCTAGCTGAGACCTCAAAATATCGTTTTGCTCTTTCATGTCCTAGTAGGCACGCTCATACGACAATTTGTCATATTTGCATTCCTCGGTTTTGCGATCAAGTTGTTTAAAATATGATACATTTTCTTTTTCAAGTTTAACAAGAGTATTTTCATATTTTAAAACAATTGCAGAAGTCTCAACTCGAAGTCTTTCATCGTCTTCAACAGAATATGTTTGGTAAATAATGGACATAATATCAGTTGATAAAGCTGCTTCGAAAAGAGAATCATTGTGGTTTTCCAAAACTTTGATGTGTTCAATGTTTTCATTAGCTTCCTTAACTAGGGATTTGTGGTCCTTGATAAAGTCGGCTGTTTCTTTCAAAATTGCATTTTCAACATGAATTACTCTCGCATGAATTGCATTTAATGGAGTAGTAATTTCTGTTTCAAACACCTTTTTCATTTCAATATGAAAACTTGAATGCCAGTTGTTGATACTAATATTTGTTTTAGATTCAACAATACTTTGAAGTATTTCCACTCTCTTTTTAAGATCATCCAAACATCTTCTAGCTTCACTTGTGTTAAAAGGGTTGCTAGAGGACATTTGTTCCAAGTTTGAAAGATTTTTGGAAACAACTTTTTGTTTTGTCAAAACAAATGGTTTTTTGGAAACCTTTGGTGTTTGCTTTTGTTGAACAAAATTTACTCCAGAAAGTATGTTAAGTTTATTATAATCAATTGGTTTAATTTCTGGGTTCTTTTGTTTCATTTTGATTCTACTCTCTTCTGCAAGCTTAATCGTTTCATCAGAATCCCGAACAGCGGGAGGATTATGTTTAACAAATATCACATTACCATTGTACAACACATTCTGTTCTTTCTGAGCTTTCTTGAGTGTATAAGGGTTTTCACAACCGATAGCCATTTTCTTCATTGTGTGCAAAAGCGGGTTTGGATCTTTAATTAGCATATGAATTGTTTGAGCAGAATGACCCGTTTTGACAAGCAAATCTTCCAACTTTTTAATTGTTTCTTGTTTCTCAATGATTTCATCAAGAAGATCATTTTCGCGTTTTGAAAAATCTGCTTTCAACTGTTTCTTTTCTTTTTCAAGATCAGAACAAGTTGATTTTTGTTTAGAAAGTTGGTTTTTCAAATCTGAAACTTCCGCGTTTAAGGATTTTATTTTCATGTTCAAGTTAACATCAAGAGTGTCAAACTTGATTTGCAATTGTTTTTCTCTTAAAACGGAGTTTTTATAACCAGTTTCTAATTCTGACTGTCGTGTTTTATGAAATTCAAAAGCTTTTTCATTTTCCTTATACCTCTCAAGCTCAACGGTCATTTTCTCATTCGCGGCCTTAACATTGCGATTGACCTTTTTAACTTTCTCAATCTCAATACTACAGTTGTTCAATAATGATTCAAACAAAGCACGTTCCTCATCATTCTCAGTATACTGTGACTCGAAGCCTCCATTAGGATTCATATATGGAGTTGCCAATTCAATATTGCTACTGCTTGGCGTGTCCATGTATGTATCATAAGTGGGTGTTAGAATCTCAGGATGCTGTTCCTCATGAGGAGACATATCAAATATTTCATTATTGTGACATGTAGTGAATGATGGTACCTCAGAGACTGCATTGGTGTCATACACAGGAGGTGTTTCAGAATCCGTATCATACTTAGCCTCTTGAAGATTTGCCATGAAAATGCAGTTTGCATCAATATCTTCAATGTCTTCCATATCATCCATGAGGGCCATAAAGTCATTTTCTTCTGCATTCAACTGAAACCCTGCCTTTTCCTTTTGTGCCAACAACACTGCTTTCTGCAGATAGTTGAGATCTTTCTTTTTCGGCTTGGTGGGACAGTTCCTTGCCATGTGACTGACTCCCTGACAGTTGAAACACTTTACAAAATTACCCTGATTCACATTTCCATAATTCCCAGCAACTACATTCCCAATCTGATTTTCAACATTCTGATTCGCAACATTCTGACCCCTCTGATTTCCAACAACTTGACCCATCTGATTCCCTACATACTGACCCATCTGATTCCCTGCATTACCCATCTGAAATCTAGGAGCATATCCTTGCTGATTCCCCATAACTCCAACCATTTGTCCTTGATGACCCATGTTGAAACTCGGCTATGCAATCTGCTTGTTCCGAGTGTTCGATGAAATCCTTTGGTTGTTGTTAGTTGGCGTGGAATAGCATCCTTGGAATGCCTTTGTCAAAAAAGAAAATGCTTAATTCAAAGCAGCAGTAGACTCATCATTGTCAGTGAAATCTGATTCTTGGAATTGTGGATATTGTTGTTGTGGAATAACTTGTTGTTGTGGGTAGAATTGTTGTTGTGGTATGACAGCAGTTTGTAGAACGTATTTTTGTTGCATGTAATTCTGAGTGGAAGAAGATGATGATGGTTGTGTATTCACTGGTACAGATGTTGGTGTTTGAGCAATTAATGCAAGAGGATCATGTTGCTTTGCTAATTTCTCTTTCCTGACTTCATTTGCCTCAGCCTGGTTTTGCTTAAGGAAATCATAGAGCTGATCATAGTTCACCTGGTGAAGATCCTTGGTTTGGTTGACAATAGTGACAAATCGTCCCCATTCTTCTGGTAGATTGTTGATGAACTTGATGTTTTGTACAATTTGTCTTGGTGTCAACTTGTTTCTGATGAGCTCTTTCATTAGAGTACAAAACCTGGTGTAGTAAGATTCAATGGGTTCTGCTGGAGTGGATGTGAACTTCTCCCATTCAGTTAGAAGCTTGTTTTCAACATCTTGTTGCCCAATTTCTGTGCCATGACAAAGTCTTCTAACTCGTTCCCACATATCATAGGTAGTTTCACAACTATCGATAGCAGCAAAGATTTCCCGTGGTAATCCTAGTTGGATTAAGTGCATTGCCATATCATCAGCTGCTATCTGTTTCCAATCTTCTTCTGTGTATTCTGCTTCTGATTGATCACGAAAGAACGGTGGTACGGGAGGTGTTCCATTAGGTTCTCCAGGGTCTTGAACTTGACGAGGTGATCCGCGAAAATCAATGCATAAATATGTCCAAGGAATACAAGGCAAGTTGTAATCCCGGGTCGTTATCCCCGATGAAGGATGAATGGAATTTGTGATTGTGTGGATTGAATGGTGAGAATAATGAGATTTTGAGTTTTTAAACTAAAATAAGCACACAAATAAGCTATAGGTACTGATCAGTAAGTAACAGAAAGGAATAAGCTAAGGCTTTGATCTAATGGACTGTTTAAGCTAATTATAAGCTAAGTTAAAACTGAAATAAGCTAAGTTTAACTAAACATCATCTAAATTAACCAACTTTCTCAGAATAAGCCACAAATACTAGCAATAAGCACTGATCAAAACTCAAAAAGCAATAGGGGCTACTGAGTACTAAGTGGTGCAGGGGAAAAATGGGGTATTTTAAGCCACTGATAAGCTATTAAATGCTATTCTAAAAAAATTATGAAAAATATGTAACAACTAGATAAGCTGCCCAATGGTAATTGTACAAAATTTGAGCTTATTTGGGCTTATAATGAGCAAATGAAAAATCAAAAACTAAGGCTGATTTGAGAAATAATTATGAAAAAAGTGCAGAATTTGCAGCTGATAAAAAGCTGTTAAAAAGCTAATAGAAAAATTCAAAAAAATGTGGAGTAAGTGCACTAGCAACCCAAGATTATCAGTACCAAGTTTGAGCTTAAAAGGGCTTATAATGAAGAAATGAAAAATGAAAAACTAAGGCTGATCTGAGCACTTATGGTTATGCAGTCTGCTATTGTGCTTACTGATATGAGCAAATTTTCTTAGACCCTTAAGGTGTTCAACCCATCACTTGAAGATCAACTAAATGGTCTTAAAGGAACTTGAAAATATCACAAATACGGGCTGAATAAGCTTAAGCCTATAACTAGCTTATTGGAACAATATCTATCCTTAAACCTTCAATATCAAACTTAAATCTACAAAATGCTTCAAATCATACTAAATTAACCTACAATCTACTGAACTAAGCTGTTTTAAGCTAGATAAAAGGTTACCAAATTTCAAATGAATAGTAAAAGCTAAATTTGACCCATAATAAGCTTGACCCAAACAGTCCTTAATGCAGGACTGTTTTTGAGATTTTAACTAGAACATGCCCAATTTAAGCTTGATTCTGAAATAACACTGGTTTACTAACTTAATTAGACCCTAATGATCAACTTTTCAGGTTGAAATAAGCACTAATAAGCTAAATCACATATATGCTAATTTTGGCTTTTTAATGAGATTTTTTAAGCAAAAACTAGATTAAGCCTATACTAACTAACAAATAAACATCAAAAGGCAATCATAAGAACAAATAAGCTAGAATTAAGCAAATAAGCACAAAATAAGCTGATGAACAGTACAATTGCAGAAAATGAGCTAAAATGGTAAAAAATAGAACTTACAAAAGCCTTGTGCTCAAAACCAAGGCCAAATTCTTGACACCCAAAGTACTCTCTAAACAAACCTAATGCTTCCCAAGAAGCTCTAACCCATGGCCATCCACAATTCACCATGCTCCAGCTTCTTTGACCATTTTGACGTTTGTTGACTGATTTTGACTTTTTGTAATTAATCTGGTTTTAAACTATAATAAGCTTACAGAAAACTATAATGAGCTTGTATAAGCTTATAGAATCAGAAATGAGGGCTTACACTATATCTCTAATACCTATTCAATTTAATTCGAATTAACAGATGATAAAAAAAAAACTTGAATTTCATTAAACTTCAAAAGAGGTTACAATTCTTGAAAGACAAAGATAATTTGAAACTAATTAACCTGGAGATAGAGTACAACTTAAAAACTTAAATTAAAATTAAAACTTCACTAAAAAAAACTAAGAACTAACTAGCCAAAAAGGCTTAACATCACATTCTATTTATACTAGAATAACTAGGGTTTCTTTTGTCTTCTGTGCCTCTTCTGGATCAATTCTCAGCCCTTGGATTAATCTCAGCCCTTGATTCTCATTTTTGGCGCCAAAATAGGTTGGGTGGATTTCCAGCGTGGATGGTATCACGTGAAGATGAGGATACATGTGAAGGAGTAGGTGGATGGCTATCTGGAGGGGGGGTGGAGTGTAGCAGGATAGGCAATGATGGTGGTGAGTGGGTGATGAGTCTGTAAATACTCATCATTTTATACCCATAAAAGACACAAAAAATGGCCAAATATACCAATTTATACTGCAGATATCATTGGTTTGTGTTTTTATGTATTTCAGGTACAAAGGATTGAAAACGGAGTGAAAACGGACATTTTTGGATCTTCTCGACCATATTGGTGCATTTGATCATGTGAAGACGGAGTCAAAGTCAAACCCGGGGTTTAGCATTTGATTGAGCTTGGAAAAACGAACCCGACACCAAAACCTATTTTTTACCATTTACCTTAACCCTAATTATCCTAATTACCTAAAACCTAAAACCAATAAATCCCAAGAAAACCCAAATCCTAATTAAATCCTAATAAACCCAGCCCAAACAAACTGAACCCCAGCCATCCCAATTGAACCCCCCGTTTTAACTTGTGACCCAGGCCAAAATCAAAGTGATAATAAAAACGGGGTCAGTCTTTCCCTCTTATTTCTTTTCCCTCCAAAGCACACCCAACACCATCATCACCACCTCTGTTCCTATCGCTGCCACACTCAACCTCCCCCCTCCTAGCCACTCCTCTAACACTCCAATACAAATCTTCTTCACGAGATACCACCCCAAGTACTATCTTCACATGTGACAATGCCAGGTTGGCAATCCTCAACACCATTTGGGCGCCAAAAAGAGAATTTAAGGCTGAGATGATATCAAGACAAATCCAACGGCTGGAATTAATCCCAAGAAGCACAAAATGGTTTCCCAGCTGTTTTGTCTCACAAAAGAAGCACACAAGTTTGAAGACCCCTAGTCTTAGTTTCTAGTATAAATAGGTAGTCATGTAAGCCTTAATAGGCAGGTTTTTTTTAGCATTTTAATTAAGGTACTTGTATTTCAGCTTATTGTTATTTAATTTTCCTTGTATTCCAGCATTGTGATCTTATTTCAATGAAATTTCAAGTTTAGTCAACTTAAGTCAACATTAGACTAGAACAACTTAGCAAATCTTATCATTTTATCTAGAAATGGCATCCATAAGCACAAATAAACATAGAGTAAGCAAAAAAGCACTGAATAGCTTAATTGAAACCTAGCTTATTTTAGATCTTATCTTCTGTTGAAACTTGTTTTTTATCACTTAAGTCAACTTAATTAAGGCTTGCCTTATCAAGTTTTGGTCTAAAATCAGCTGCTCCATTGTTGAAATCAAAACAGCAGCCCCATAAGGGGTGTTTGGCTAGAACTTGCAGACTGTATTTCAACTTGTTTTAGGTGATAACACTGGTTTAGTTAGATCATATAGGGTCCCAAAAGAGTAGTCAGGCAAGAAAATTCATAGGTCATTTAGCTAAAAGTCAACATCACCTTCAATCTTGATTCCTGCATAAGCAGTTAGGTATTTAGGTTGCATAATCACTCACATAGGTGCATTAGTTGTCAAGTTAGCTTAATCTAGTTTAATTATAGCTTAAAACTTCAAATTCAGTAAGCTAGGGTCATTAGAATTTCATTTTAGTCAATCTAGTGCATAACGGAAAAAAGTCAAAAAAATACCCTTGTTGTTTTTAAACCTGTTTAGCTTGATTTTTCATTTGCTCAATTTTCATCCAATCAGTCTGAAACTTTGGGATTTAAATATTTGCTTGCTTGCCTGATGGACCCATATTTTTGAATATTTTTGTGAATTTTCCTTACAAGCTTTTGAGGAGCTTGATTTGGGCTGTCTGACAATAGAGTACCCTGCACCAGGGCACTTTGTCTCATCTGCCCGTTTTCATAAGCTAATTTCTAGCTTATTAATTGAGCTCATTACTTGATTCTTGGTTCCTAGAGAAGCTTATACTTCTAGCTTGAGATATTTGAGCTTAATGTGGACTTTGAAGCTTGTTGCTTTAGCTTAAAATGCCCCACTAGATGCCCCTTTAGGGCTGCTTGTTAATTTATGGACTGTTGTAGCTTTGTTCCAGCTAATCAGTCAATAAGCTTTTTATAAGCTTGTTTTTAGATTCCAATAACTTTCTCAGTTTTAAAATTGGCTTATTTCACTTACTGAATCAGTGTTCATAAAAGAAAAAAAAAAAAGAGTTTTGCCAAAAAGCGAGGTGTGTGGTTCGAACCTGGGACCTTTAATACAAAGACACACACCCTTACCAAACTTGTGTTTAATATTCACATTTTTATTTTTATAGTAGTCTTGGTCTCTTAGCTTTAAACCACTGATCTGCTTATTTCACTGCTTATTTTAGTAGCTTTTTCAGTCCTCACATTTTTCCTAGAATGGTTTTGGTGTAATTGATTTTCTGTTAATTTTTCATAATTTTTACTTTTCATTTGATATTTTTCCGAATTTAATTTAGTTTAATTAGTTTTTAATTCGTAATAAATAATATAAAAGTCAAAAAAATATAATTCTTTTTCCTAAAATTTTCTTTTATCATTTAGGACTTAGGAAAAATAAATTTTAACTTGTAGGGTTAATTTTTAAAGAATTTGAATTTTAGGCTCGTTTTTAGATTTCCGATTTGCGTTTTTAGTGTAATTTCATTATTTGTTTAATTTTCTTTGGTTATTCACTTTCCATCACTCAATTAGAATATTAAAAAACCAAAAATCCACAATCCAATCTTCAAGCACTTTAATTCCTAACCGATAACGAAATCCTCGATTTACACCTCGCTGGGACACGACCCGGGTAATCACTTATCCGGTATCACACATATCGTATTCACGGGTTTTGTAAGTTAACCTTTTTCCTAAAAGGTTGATTTGTCATTTCCCGCGTATCATGCATATCCGTCTGATATTATATATATATACTTTAGCACGGATCAGTGGGTGGTTTTGGCGGCAAATGGTAAAGGAATGGGGGGTTGACTGGGTTTGACCCTGGTTTTAGCTAAAAAGGGGCGGGTTGGGTTATTTAGTAGATTGGATCCGGGTTTGGTTTAGGGATTGGGTTGGGCCTGGTTTATTAGATGGGTTGGTTATTTTTAGGATTTGGTTTAGAGGTTAATTAGTTTAGGTTTAGGGTAATCAGGTGATGGTAATTAGGTGAGGGTAAATGGGTGAAATGTGATTTTTGGTTTTGGGTTCGTTTTTCCAAGCTCGTCCAAATGCCATATCCCGGGTTTGATTTTGACTCCGTCTTCACATGATCGAATGCACAAATATTGTCGAGTCAATCCAAAAATGTCCGTTTTCTGCCCTGTTTTCAATCTTTTGTACCTGAAATACATAAAAACACAAACCAAGGATATCTGCAGTATAAATTGGTATATTTGGCTGTTTTTAGCATTTTTTATGTATTATATGGGTATAAAATGATGAGTAAATAGGCACTCATCATCCCCCCACACTATCAATTGCTAGTCCCTAGCAATCCGATCATATAAAGTAATGAAAGGATCAAAAGAATACCAAGGATACCCCATTTTGACTTTTTATTCAATGCAAGAAATTTAAACTAGAACAAAAATAGATAACATGCTTGATTTCCAAAAAATGGTATCATGGAACGGGATTCACACAAAATGGGTGTCTCCAGGGAATTGTAATCGTCATCCTCTTTTTTATACTCCCAACTAAGCTTAAACTCATTGTGCAAATGTTTTTGTAAAATGCTAACACTACTTATACTAATAATCTATGTAAGCCGAAACTTAACTTTTCACTCCCACAATTATTCAAGAAGTTAGGTGAGTGTGCTTATTTTCAAAATTTTGACCGCAAAAATCGACATTTATTATGGTTGTTATTTGTTTAAGTCAAATATTAATTTACCGGGAACCTCGAAAATTTAAGGATCGAAAATGGCCTTTTCCATGTAGCGGCTTTCTTTTTGGCACATCCCAAACCAGTTGGTTTTAGGTGACCAGGCTTTTGACACCCTACAGAGAATAGTACCGGAATCAGCGGGATTTCGATTTCAAAGATTTTAGATATTCCCAATAAGTTGGTATTAAAAACTTAAATAAGTAACAACAAACGATCATTTAGAGATTAGAGACTCAAAGGTGAGATCACTTCATGTAACGGCTTTCTTCTCGGCACATCCCAAACCAATTGGTTT
Source organism: Artemisia tridentata subsp. tridentata (assembly GCA_021014915.2). Taxonomy (NCBI): domain Eukaryota; kingdom Viridiplantae; phylum Streptophyta; class Magnoliopsida; order Asterales; family Asteraceae; genus Artemisia; species Artemisia tridentata. The sequence goes on from CP139504.1 coordinate 245,025,599, forward strand.
TAGGTGACCAGGCTTTTGACACCCCACAGAGAATAGTACCGGAGCTTTCGGGGTCTTTGAAATCAACAATCTACCAAATTACCGTTTAACCTTTATGACAAAATTGACGAATCCTAGTTCAACTCTCGATTTAAATTTAAGAAAAAGCAAGTTTCCTAAATTTATTCATATAAACACATATACATCTTTACTTTTGCAACATTATCACTTATTTCATTTTGCAACATCATTCCATTTATTTCATTTTGCAATATCATTCCATTTTTTTCATTCACATTTTTTTTTTCATTTTTTCATTTTTTTTTTTTTTTTTTTTTTTTTTTTTTTTTTTTTTTTTTTTTTTTGGTATAGGAAAATATTCTTTTCTCAAAAATTTAAATAAAAAGTTGAACTCGGACTCTATATCAAAATTGTATAAAAATTTGTTTTGCATAACAAAAATATTTTAACGTTCAAAAGTTTGAAAACAGCACTTATTTAGTCAGATTAGGAGCTTCTGGGAGGAAAAGCCATAGATTACTTATATAAGCATGGGAAGTCAGGGGTTCCCCCTGACCTCAACCACACCTCAACCTTAAACACACCACACACTACCATCTGCCCTTGGGACTTCAGTGGTTAAGATCTCCCAAATTTATACTTAACCCACTTTTTTAGTTTTAAGCTTATTTGCCTCATTTGCTTAATAACTGCTTATCTGAATAAGCAGTTAGGCTCTTTTTATTTTTCCTAAGTTTAGATTTTCTTTGAGCACTTTTCTGTAAATTTTCAGATTTTTCCACCTTTATTTATTATTTTTTATATATTTTTCTTTTCTAATTAGTATTTAATTCATAATAAATAAAATAAAAGTAAAAAAAATATAATTCTTTTTTTTTTTAAAATTTCTTTTATCATTTAGGACTTAGGAAAATTAGATTTGCATCCGTAGGGTTAATTTTTAAAGATTTTAGTTTTTAAGCTCGTTTTTGGAATTCCCGTTTACGTTTTTAGCGTAACTTGATTTTTTTTTCTTTATTTTCTTTGTATATTTGCTTTCCATAACTTAATTAGAATTAAAAAAAAAAAAAAAAAAAAAAAAAATCCTAAATCCACACTTCAAGCACTTTAATTCCAAATCGTACACGAAATCGTCGATTCACACCTCGTCGGGAAACGACTCGAGTAACACTTGCCCGGTATCTCATATCGTATTCATGGGTTTTGCACGTTAACCTTTGTCCTAAAGGGTTGGCTTGTCATTTCCCGCACCTTACGCATATCTGATATTTATATATATACTCCCACACGAATCAGTTTTTGGCGCCGCTGCCGGGGAGGTTGTGTTGCGACAATATCGTTATGGTTTAAACGATTAGTGACTTGAGATCCTTCGTCGTGAAGTTATCGCTTTCATAAAATATAAAAAACAAAAATATTTTTCTTTTTCTTTGTATATATAAATCAGATAAAAAATAATACAAAAACATTTTTCGTTTTGTTGTGTTAAATAAAGATAAAAGACAATCTCAATATAATACTCTCAACTTTGAGTATTATCATAATTAGTTCCCAAACAAAAGATCAAAACTTGCCTTTGTATCACTTGCGAAAATCGGCTCACCTTTGATTGATAAACAAACTATAAGAGGGGTATAAGGAGGGGCGATCCAACAAACTTCGCCCCGAAAAGAGATCCATTCTTCTCTTCCGCTCCTTTGTGCGTTTATCTTTTAAAGAGCTACCGTACGCTTGTTGATTATTGGTTTAAGTTCCTTGTGTTTTGATTCGGTGTCGTTTTAATTGAGTTGTTTTTTTAGTGCATGCACACTCGTTCTTCTACGTCATCAAGTCCTTTACTTGAACTCGTAAATACTCCAAGAAAACGTAATCGAAGACGTAATCGAAGGCGTTCCACCCCCAATAGTCGAACCCGAGATTCATACTATTCCCAATCCTCCCATTGTCATAATGGCGGATGATCGTACCATGTCTGAGCTTTTCCAAGTACCCACAGAGGGTTACGGAGACGCTATCGTTGTTCCGGCAATCGTTGCCGATAGCTTTGAACTTAAGACCGGGTTGCTATCCTTAGTAACTTCAAGCCAATATTTCGAATTTGAGAGGGACGATCCTCATTCCCACATTCGATGGTTTAACAAGATCACCTCTACCATCAAATACCAAAATGTTCCTCAAGAAGCTATCAAACTACTTCTTTTTCTTTTTTCTCTCGAGGGGGCCGCCCGGATTTGGCTCGAAAAACAACCCCCTCGTTCTATCGAAACATGGGAAGATTTTGTAACCTCTCGTAATTTTCCCTATGAATAGTAAATGCTAATAAATGATTAACAAATCATTACGTTATCTAATAACCGTTTTTACTAATTGCAATTTTTTTTTTGTTAATTATGCTATATTATTTTAATCACAACGTTACTTGTGATTACCATTTACTTAGAAACGAAGCTCACTCACAACCCCTGATAGTCTAGTAATCGCGAATTAATTTAAAACATTTAACATTTAACGTTGTACGTTTCGTCATATAACCAAACTCGTTCAAATGATTTTCCAAACTTACGAAAATAACCCTAATCACTCACTAATGACATTGGACCACGGCCCAATGCCCTCAGCAACCCAACGAACCCACATTTCGCATTGGGCCTGAAACGCAAGTTTAGCCCAACAACCATTTAGCCCAAATTTCATATAAAATTTTCGATTTGGCTGCCTTAAGGATCGAACACTTTGGCCATTTTATGCGAAATATAGATTAACAACAACCTAATATCTTTACACCACTCGAATCTCAACCCAGCTGAGAATTGAGTGTGACAAACCTCGTGTTCTAAGTCGATCATTTGCTTGTTTAAAATCCATCAAAGCTCAACCCACGTATCATAGATCGACCAAAACTCAAAACCAATTTTTATTTATAAAACTTGTTACGATTCGACTCTAAAACCACACCATATGAGCCACACTTGGTCTTGGTCACGTTGCTATAGTTGCTTGACCCCTTGAGAACCCTAACGAGCCACAAACGATCTTGGAAACGTTTTTATATTACCTTGACCCTTAAGGGTCACTAGCGAGCCACAAAAACCAACATTAAAATTCATTTTGTCTCCTTGCTCTTGGTCCTTAGCGCCGGCTAACACAACCAAAAACTACCATCATTGGAAGTCTCTTACACCACTCTATCTACTGTCTTAGCTACTCTTGCACTCTATCATAATGTGTAATCATCACACTCACCATAACACTCAATGTATCACCCTTAAAATGCCCTCAAACTCTCGGCATTCAAACACACACACATATCCTACTCAAAATGTTTCTAAGTGTTTTTCTAGCTTCTAAACTCGTCTAGCTTAGCCTAAATTGGGAGGTGTTCGAGTCAAGCTAAGAGTCGAGCTACATATTTCCTTTGGCCTATCTCAGTTTCGATATCGTGATACGCCCCACCTTTTGAGGTGAAGTAAGCACGTTTTGAACTTTTCTCATTTTATTATCTTCATGATTTTATTTTTCTGCTCGAACACGTTTTACTTTAGACGAATATTTCGTTATTTTAATTTACAACACATATGTTTTATTCGACATCCAAAGAGTTTGCTATGCTATTTATCGAGAACAACAATCATTCGAACATTATATAAACGTATCAATCATAACAATCACACGTTTCTAAGTCACTTTGGACACCTTCGAATTTTATAAAATACTTAGAATATTTTGAGATTTTAAAACTGTTTTCAAAATGAGCTAAGCCACGTTAACTTTGGCCTTGGATTTCCTAAACTCGACATACAACACATAAATTTTATAGCTCGACTTGATAGTCGAGCTACCAAACTAACGAGTCATGTATTTCATTCGACCTAGAAAGCTTATCTTGAACCTTGTTAAACCCCAAAGTTAATCGATCGTGAGCCAGTTTTAGGCAAACTAAATAATAACGATTGGGCTTAAAGCCCAATAAGCTGTTTATAAGCTCTCCGTATACGCTGGTCGTATAAGCTCACTTGATATAAATTTGTAACCCTTAAACAAGCCCAAAGTCAGGTCCAAACCCCCTCTACGCCTAACGGATCGAAAACCCTTGATGGGCCACGTCTTTGGCTCGTTAAAGGCCCATAAGCTCAAAAATAAGCTCTCGACAAAATAAGATGTTTATATAAGTTACAAAAGCTGTTTTAAACATATTTATGAAATAAAAATGGTGAACTTTGATTTTTATAAAGTTTGGACTTGTTTTGCAAAAGTTTGCTAACCGAGGGATCAAAACTGCCAAGTTTGGAAACTTGGGGTACAAACTGTCATTTTGATATCTTGTGATGAAAACTGTAAATTTAAGAACTTTTGGGTATAAAATGTAAATATTAAAATGTTTTAGACTTAAAATGTAATAAAACTTAACCGAGGACTAACGGTGCAAATATTATGCCGTTAGGGTATAAAGTGTAACTTTGTAAAACCCAAAGGTTATTTATGAAATAACAGATTTTATACTTGTAATAATATTTTACGAACTCAAAACCCGAAACAAATGTGTTTTAGTCCCGCAAGTGGACATTTAATATTATATTTTCTAATAATTATATATATATTCATATAACTTATATATATATATATATATATATATATATATATATATATATATATATATATATATATATATATATATATATATATATATATATATATATACGTAACCACTTAACATTAAACGTATAACATAACTTATCATCAACCAACTAATTTATCAACGACGATCTCTTTTGTCAACCAATATACTTCAACAAACGAACGCATGCTCACAAGTTATACTTATACATAACTTTAAGCATTTAAACACGCATGTTTTAATGTTACAAATTAATTATCAATCGATAAAACCTTGAACGTTATGATTCGCGATAAACCAAACTTGGACTATCAAACCACTAAAACTTGTCATATATTATTTAGGTCGTGTGTAGAAGCCATTTCCTTTCGTCGTTTGAGTTACGATACTACCACCACTACTGTACATCTAAGGTGAGTTCATAGCCCACTCTTAAACTTTTAAACCCTTTTTTGGGGAGATACATACTACAAACATGAACACAAACTTTTTAGTTTGCTATGTCAGATGTTATTATTGCTTAAGCAGCTATTGCCAGAAGTCCCTCTATCATGAACCTTAATCACTTGCGAGTGAACGTAAATAGTTGTGAATAGATCTATTTGGGACTGACAATCCCCGTTTGGGTCTGCTAGGATGAGCCACCCAAGCGCACTTTATTTAAACATACTCATAGGTTATTTGCAAAGACCTATCCCGACGGCCTATATACTTTACATCATTTTGATGCCTGTTAAACGTTGCGTGTCATGAGCTTAATGCAATAACAACTTGATTTTAACTCGTTTAATTGTAATTCGATGCAATTAACACTTATACCTTTTCTCAATTATTAAACTTAAACCTATGAAAATCACTCAACTTTTATTGACTTTTAGCATGTTATCTCAGGTAACTAAAAGCTGGAACTCAAGGCACGGAGTGGGCACTAAACCCGGCACGGGTGTTAAATAAATGTTTTATCATTCAAGTTTAAATAAACATGTTGAACTATGAAACATCTTTGTATCTCAATGCTTGTATTTTGAATGATAAAATTTAAAACGTCTCTTTTAAGTCATTTTCTATGGTTATGACTATGATCCACTAAGTAATACCCCATTAAGTCTTCCGCTGTTGAAATCCGAATTTAGGGGGTGTTACAGATTGGTATCAGAGCTCATGGTTATAGAGAACCAGATGTATTTAAACATTGGACTATAACTACATTTTTAAAACGGACCATTTTAAAGGATAACCACCTTATGCCCTCCGTGCCTACACACTTCCAACATTTTAAGAATGTTGCTTACTATATGAGTTCTTAACAAAGTTTAACATATTTATGATTATGTTAATAGCTTACATTTACTATTCGGGATTATTACAGTACTATGTCTTCAGATCCCCATCCTATCACTGTATCGTCTGATTCAGAGAATGAGGATCCTATGCCTTTCACTTCAGACTTTGCTCCGGCAGCTATACCGATGTCACCTGCTACTGACCGGTACATGGAAAGCCAGCAATTTCTACCGGCATCCGACATGGAGACTTCTCCTCCAGCATCACTAATCCCATCACCTGGTCCGATTTGCCAGCGTAGACGAGTGCGACAACTCCAGCCATATGAGCCATAACCCTTTGGGCAACTTTACCGATGCCCCGGAGAAGGTCATGTTCGCAAGCACACTCTCCGAAAACGGGTACGTGCACCACCAGCTCTGATCATACCACCACCAGCCCCACTCATACCAACTTCGGCTCCAGTGATATCACCACCCCCAACTCCTAATCATTCCAGGACACCACCACTTACACCACTATCTTCAGTTACACCACCTACTATCTTCTATCACCAGACCACCACTGTTCCATTACCATCCTCTACTCCACCACATGCTTCTCCACCATCAGCTACTCTCAGTAAGCCTCTGCTACCTTGCAAGAGGACACACCGCTTGGTTCCATCTTCATCGGATCCCTATGTCCAGGTCATAACTGAGGCCGCAGCTCGCACTGGGACCCGCAAGAGGGTCGATGCCTGCCAATGGTCTTTCTTGCTACCGATCATCCGTTACTGGAGATCCCAGGAGGGAGCCCCGAGAGCTAGGGAACTAGGAGAGAGTTCGGCTACTGCTGCTTCGAGGATCCTTCCGGTTACCGGAGAACCCCTCCATCACACCCTACCCCTACTGGCAGCCAGATTAGTCCGACATGAGGATCGTCTTGACCACATTGTAGAAATTCTTGATGACTTACCACTCGAGCAGGTTGAGACTCTTTGGGAAGAGGTGGAAAACCTCGTGATAGGCCAGTTGGCAATGGAGACAGTTTTCAATCAAGTAGGTACTAGTTTGGAGGAAGCAATTGAGACTATTTCTATACTAGGAGAGGCCACTACTTTGATGCAGACATTGATTGAGACACTAGACTCTGAGCTTGACCGAGTTAGCTCTCAGGTTCTGATTCTTAGACTTATGATTGAGGATTCCCAGGCTAGGGAAAGAGCTCGAGACCAGACAGTGGAGACCTTGATGGCTATGATTGCAGATCTTCAGCGCCGCCTAGATGGTGCGCCAGGAGGACCATAGATCAGGGATGTGTCAGTATAGCTAAGAGATATCTTAGCCTACCAATGTTGTATTAATAAAGAATCTTGTATCCTTATGTTTTGTAAAACAAATCGAACAAGTTATTAATCTTATGTTGTGTGGATGTATTATATTGATGTTGATTTATGTATTCCATGGTTGTTTTTTACATTCATATGCATTATGATTCGCCCATATATATTGTCTCGTGAAATGTTGGTTCATACAGTACAATTCAATCATTTATGTTCTCATGTGTGTTGTGATTTGATTCAGACATTTCGTCAATGTATTTATGATATAGTACTTGCTGTACCTACATATATAAACCAGAATTATCATTCTCATAAACTCAGTTGTATGGTTAATATTATGGTTGTATTATTATAACCCATATTCAATTACCTTACAATTTATTCTAACCTAACGTGATCATTATGAGATTTCTAAATATATGCTTTTGCGATATTGATAGAATTATGGCACGTACAAGGAAAGCAACCTCAGCCGCAACTCGTGAAACCTCAACGGCTACACCTACTATGACTCCAGAAGCTATCCAAAAGGCAATCGCTGACGGTGTAAATGCAGTCTTGGCAGAACAGGCGGCAGCAAATGCTCGCAACAGTGGCACTAGCCTACCGACAGGAGAAAGTGTGACAGCTGCAAACCGCAAGTGTACCTACAAGGATTTCATGAGTTGCCAACCAACTTTCTACAAAGGTACTGAAGGAGTGACTGAACTTGCTCACTGGTTTGAACAATCTGAAACTGTTTTTCAGAGAAGCGGTTGTACTGAGGATAACAAAGTCACTTTCGCTACTGGAACTCTCATGCAAGATGCTTTGTCATGGTGGAATGCTACTGTCAAAGCCATGGGAATGACAGCAGCCTACCAGCTCACTTGGGCTGAGTTTAAGATCAAGATACTGAAGAAATACTGTCCCCGTTCTGAACTAAGAAAATTGGAAGATGAATTCCATCAATTGGTAGTAAAAGGAGTTGACCTTAAAACATACAACAGGAGATTCCAAGAGCTTAAAATACTATGTCCTACTGTTGTACCAAATTTCGAAAAAGAACTGATGAAGTATGTCGAAGGGCTTCCCCGTAGCATTGAGGGAAATGTCACTTCATCGAACCCGCCAACTCTGGAGGCAGCCATGGAACTTGCTCAAAAACTACTGGACCGAGAGGTCAAATGCAACAATGAGCTCAAGAGGAAGCTCGATGACAAAAGGACCACTCACCACAACAGTAACAAGAACCACCGCAACAACAACTTCAACAACAACAACCATAGAAACAATAACCCGTACCATCAAAACCGAAACAATCGTCACCATCAACAAAACCAAAGACAAGAAACCGCCAGGGCCTATGCTGTTACCGAAGGCAGAGAATACCAAGGTCAGAAACCCCAGTGTAATAGATGAAAACTACACCACAATGGGCCTTGCACAACCAAATGTGTGAAATGCCAGAAAGTGGGTCATCAAACAAAGGATTGCAGGAATCCCGCTACTGGTAGCAACCTACAGCCTGTAACTCCAACTTGCTACTCCTGCGGAGAAGTAGGTCACTTCAAGAACCGCTGTCCGAAAGGAAATGGTCAGCAAAACAACGCTCGAGGGAGAGCGTATGTGCTAAAGGAGGAAGATGCCCCATTAAACCCTGACGTTGTCACGGGTATGTTTTTACTCAATCAACCTAGTGCTTTTGTGTCATTTGATTCTGGAGCAGATAGAAGTTTTGTGTCAACTACGTTTGCTCCTTTGCTTAACATTTCCCCCTCTAAACTGAACACCACTTTTGAAATTGAAATGGCGGACGGAAACTTAACTGGCACCAACACCGTAATTCGCGGTTGCACCATAATCCTACAAGACAACCCTTTTCCCATCGACCTCATGCCTATTCTACTCGGTAGTTTTGACGTAGTCATTGGTATGGATTGGTTATCCAAACACCGCGCTAGAATACTCTGTGACGAGAAAGCCGTGCATATCCCACGTAATGGTGAAACTCTTATTGTCCATGGTGACAAAAATAAAATGCGATACGGTATTATCTCATATATCAGATTGGTGAAATACATGAATGAAGGATGCCAAGCATTCATGGTTCATGTAACGGAAAACAAATCGAAAGATAAGCAAGTTGAAGACGTTCCGATCGTTAAGGAGTTCCCAAAAGTATTCCCCGAAGATTTACCTGGTCTTCCACCTTCCCGTCAAGTAGAATTCCAGATTGAACTAGTGCCTGGAGCGGCACCTGTGGCGAAAGCACCTTATAGGTTAGCGCCGTCTGAGATGAAGGAATTGTCAGAGCAATTGAAAGAGTTGTCTGATAAAGGTTTTATCCGACCCAGCTCATCACCTTGGGGAGCTCCGGTCCTATTCGTTAAGAAGAAGGACGGATCTTTCCGAATGTGTATTGATTACCGGGAATTGAACAAACTCACTATAAAGAATCGTTATCCACTACCTAGGATCGATGACTTGTTTGACCAATTACAAGGATCGAGTGTATACTCGAAGATCGACCTAAGGTCAGGGTACCATCAGTTAAGAGTTCGAGAGGAGGATATTCCCAAGACAGCTTTTAGGACGCGTTACGGACATTACGAATTCCAAGTAATGCCATTTGGTCTAACTAATGCACCTGCAGTGTTCATGGACTTGATGAACAGAGTGTGCAAACCATACCTGGATAAATTTGTGATAGTATTCATAGATGATATCCTAATCTACTCACGCAACGAGAAGGAACATGCCGAACATTTGAAGATTATTTTAGAGTTACTCAAAAAGGAACAATTGTATGCCAAGTTTTCCAAATGCGACTTTTGGATTTGAACTGTACAATTTTTTGGGCATGTTATCAACAGTCAAGGCATTCATGTAGATCCTGCAAAGATTGAGGCCGTCAAAGGTTGGGCATCTCCTACAAACCCTACAGAGATACGCCAATTTTTGGGTCTAGCCGGTTACTACAGAAGATTTATTGAAGGTTTTTCAAAAATCTCAAAGCCTTTGACCGAATTAACTCAGAAGAACAAGAAGTATATCTGGGGAAAAGAGGAGGAATCAGCCTTCCAACTGTTAAAGAAAAAGCTCTGTGAAGCACCAATATTAGCACTACCTGAAGGAAGTGAAGACTTCGTAGTATATTGTGATGCCTCATATCATGGTTTGGGAGCTGTGCTTATGCAACAAAGCAAAGTGATAGCTTATGCCTCGCGACAACTCAAAACGCACGAAGCAAACTACACGACTCATGATTTGGAGTTAGGAGCAGTAGTATTCGCTCTTAAACTATGGAGACATTACCTGTATGGCACCAAATGCACAATATTCACCGACCACAAAAGTCTTCAGCATATCTTAGATCAGAAAGAGCTGAACATGAGACAACGTCGCTGGTTAGAGCTACTTAGCGATTATGATTGTGAAATCCGTTATCACCCAGGAAAAGCCAACGTTGTGGCAAATGCATTAAGTCGGAAGGAACGACTGAAACCTCTCAGAGTCAGATCGTTAGGAATGACCATTTGTTCGCCCCTGCCCTCACAAATACTCATCGCTCAATCCGAGGCTCTTAAGGAAGAGAACCGACCTGGTGAAAAGATCCACGGCATGCCAGAAAATAAGAATGGATTTGTGCAAAGAGCAGACGGGATGCTCTGTTTCAAAGAAAGAAGTTGGGTTCCTCTATACGGAGGTATACGTGATCTCATTATGAATGAGTCACAAATCCAAGCACTCCATTTATCCAGGTTCCGACAAAATGTATCAAGATCTCAAGAAACTTTACTGGTGGCCAAACATGAAGGCCGACATCGCCGAGTATGTCGAAAAATGTTTGACCTGTTCAAGAGTAAAAGCGGAATATCAAAAGCCGTCAGGATTACTCATACAACCCGAAATTCCTGTATGGAAATGGGAATGCATTACAATGGACTTTATCACCAAGCTACCTAAGACATCAACTGGATTGGACACCATCTGGGTCATCGTTGATCGTCTCACCAAATTCGCTCACTTCTTAGCAATCAAAGAAACTGACGAAATGGACACACTCGCAAAGCTATATATAAAAGAAATAGTTTCACGGCATGGAGTGCCAATTTCAATCATCTCAGATCGTGACAGTCGTTTCACATCTCATTTTTAGAAGTCTTTGCAAAAAGCCTTGGGAACCAAACTGGATATGAGCACATCATATCACCCACAAACCGATGGACAAAGCGAGAGGACAATCTAAACCTTAGAAGACATGCTCCGAGCATGTGTTATTGATTTCAGAAAAGGTTGGGACAGACACTTACCTCTAGCCGAGTTCTCCTACAACAACAACTACCACGCTAGCATTAAGGCAGCACCATTCGAAGCACTTTACGGTCGAAAGTGCAGATCGCCTGTTTGTTGGACCGAAGTCTGAGATGTACAACTCACCGGACCCAATCTCATTCATGAGACAACAGAGAAGATAGTCAAGATTAAGCAACGACTGCAAGCTGCAAGGGATAGACAGAAGAGCTATGCTGACGTGAGACGAAAACCTATGGAATTCCAGATTGGAGACAAGGTCATGTTGAAAGTGTCTCCCTGGAAGGGAATGGTACGTTTCGGAAAACGTGGAAAACTTAACCCTAGATACATTGGTCCATTCAAAATCCTAGAAAGGATAGGACCAGTGGCTTACAAACTCGAACTACCAGAGGAACTTAGTCGAGTTCACGACACCTTTCACGTATCAAATCTTAAGAAATGTTTGTCAGATGAATCTCTTGTAATTCCTTTGAAAGAGATTCGGCTCGACGACAAACTTGTCTTTACAGAAGAACCCGTGGAAATCATGGACAGGGAGATCAAACAACTAAAACAGAACCGCATCCCCATTGTCAAAGTCCGATGGAACTCTAAACGAGGACCGGAATATACTTGGGAACGCGAGGACCAGATTTGCGCCAAATACCCACACCTATTTTCAAAGACACCCCTGTCAACTATCTTAGACTAGAATTCCGGGACGGAATTCAGTGTAAGTGGTATGTACTGTAACCTCTCGTAATTTTCCCTATGAATAGTAAATGCTAATAAATGATTAACAAATCATTACGTTATCTAATAACCGTTTTTACTAGTAGCAAATTTTTTTTTTTGTTATTTATGCTATATTATTTTAATCACAACGTTACTTGTGATACCATTTACTTAGAAACGAAGCTCACACACAACCCTTGATAGTCTAGTAATCGCGAATTAATTTAAAACGTTTAACATTTAGCGTTGTACGTTTCGTCATATAACCAAACTCGTTCAAATGATTTTCCGAACTTACGAAAATAACCCTAATCACTCACTAATGACATTGGACCACGGCCCAATGCCCTCAGCAACCCAACGAACCCACATTATGCATTGGGCCTGAAACGCAAGTTTAGCCCAACAACCATTTAGCCCAAATTTCATATAAAATTTTCGATTTGGCTGACTCAAGGATCGAACACTTTGGCCATTTTATGCGAAATATAGATTAACAACAACCTAATATCTTTACACCACTCGAATCTCAACCCAGCTGAGAATCGAGTGTGACAAACCTCGTGTTCTAAATCGATCATTTGCTTGTTTAAAATCCATCAAAGCTCAACCCACGTATCATAGATCGACCAAAACTCAAAACCAATTTTTATTTATAAAACTTGTTACGATTCGACTCTAAAACCACACCATATGAGCCACACTTGGTCTTGGTCACGTTGCTATAGTTGCTTGACCCCTTGAGAACCCTAACGAGCCACAAACGATCTTGGAAACGTTTTTATATTACCTTGACCCTTAAGGGTCACTAGCGAGCCACAAAAACCAACATTAAAATTCATTTTGTCTTGGTCCTTAGCGCCGGATAACACAACCAAAAACCACCATCATTACACCACTCTATCTACTGTCTTAGCTACTCTTGCACTCTATCATAATGTGTAATCATCACACTCACCATAACACTCAATGTATCACCCTTAAAATGCCCTCAAACTCTCGGCATTCAAACACACACACATATCCTACTCAAAATGTTTCTAAGTGTTTTTCCAGCTTCTAAACTCGTCTAGCTTAGCCTAAATTGGGAGGTGTTCGAGTCAAGCTAAGAGTCACATTTTACTCGTCCCTAAATCTTTGAAGTGCCAAGAATCGAGCTACACATTTCCTTTGGCCTATCTCAGTTTCGATATCGTGATACACCCCACCTTTTGAGGTGAAGTAAGCACGTTTTGAACTTTTCTCATTTTATTATCTTCATGATTTTATTTTTCTGCTCGAACACGTTTTACTTTAGACAAATATTTCGTTATTTTAATTTACAACACATATGTTTTATTCGACATCCTAAGAGTTTGCTATGCTATTTATCGAGAACAACAATCATTCAAACATTATATAAACGTGTCAATCATAACAATCACACGTTTCTAAGTCACTTTGGACACCTTCGAATTTTATAAAATACTTAGAATATTTTGAGATTTTAAAACTGTTTTCAAAATGAGCTAAGCCACGTTAACTTTGGCCTTGGATTTCCTAAACTCGACATACAACACATAAATTTTATAGCTCGACTTGATAGTCGAGCTACCAAACTAACGAGTCATGTATTTCATTCGACCTAGAAAGCTTATCTTGAACCTTGTTAAACCCCAAAGTAAATCGATCGTGAGCCAGTTTTATGCAAACTAAATAATAACGATTGGGCTTAAAGCCCAATAAGCTGTTTATAAGCTCTCCGTATACGCTGGTCGTATAAGCTCACTTGATGGGCCACGTCTTTGGCTCGTTAAAGGCCCATAAGCTCAAAAATAAGCTCTCGACAAAATAAGCTGTTTATATAAGTTACAAAAGCTGTTTTAAACATATTTATGAAATAAAAATGGTGAACTTTGATTTTTATAAAGTTTGGACTTGTTTTGCAAAAGTTTGCTAACCGAGGGATCAAAACTGCCAAGTTTGGAAACTTGGGGTACAAACTGTCATTTTGATATCTTGTGATGAAAACTGTAAATTTAAGAACTTTTGGGTATAAAATGTAAATATTAAAATGTTTTAGACTTAAAATGTAATAAAACTTAACCGAGGACTAACGGTGCAAATATTATGCCGTTAGGGTATAAAGTGTAACTTTGTAAAACCCAAAGGTTATTTATGAAATAATAGATTTTATACTTGTAATAATATTTTACGAACTCAAAACCCGAAAAAAATGTGTTTTAGTCCCGCAAGTCGACATTTAATATTACATTTTCTAATAATTATATATCTATTCATATAACTTATAAATATATATATATACATAACCACTTAACATTAAACGTATAACATAACTTATCATCAACCAACTTTAATTTATCAACGACGATCTCTTTTGTCAACCAATATACTTCGACAAACGAACGCATGCTCACAAGTTATACTTATACATAACTTTAAGCATTTAAACACGCATGTTTTAATGTTACAAATTAATTATCAATCGATAAAACCTTGAACGTTATGATTCGCGATAAACCAAACTTGGACTATCAAACCACTAAAACTTGTCATATATTATTTAGGTCATGTGTAGAAGCCGTTTCCTTTCGTCGTTTGAGTTACGATACTACCACCACTACTGTACATCTAAGGTGAGTTCATAGCCCACTCTTAAACTTTTAAACCCTTTTGTGGGGAGATACATGCTACAAACATGAACACAAACTTTTTAGTATGCTATGTCAGATGTTATTATTGCTTAAGTAGCTATTGCCAGAAGTCCCTCTATCATGAATCTTAATCACTTGCGAGTGAACGTAAATAGTTGTGAATAGATCTATTTGGGACTGACAATCCCCGTTTGGGTCTGCTAGGATGAGCCACCCAAGCGCACTTTATTTAAACATACTCATAGGTTATTGGCAAAGACCTATCCCGAGGGCCTATATACTTTACATCATTTTGATGCCTGTTAAACGTTGCGTGTCATGAGCTTAATGCAATAACAACTTGATTTTAACTCGTTTAATTGTAATTCGATGCAATTAACACTTATACATTGTGTTCAATTATTAAACTTAAACCTATGAATATCACTCAACTTTTTTTGACTTTTAGCATGTTATCTCAGGTAACTAAAAGCTGGAACTCAAGGCACGGAGTGGGCACTAAACCCGGCACGGGTGTTAAATAAATGTTTTATCATTCAAGTTTAAATAAACATGTTAAACTATGAAACATCTTTGTATCTCAATGCTTGTATTTTGAATGATAAAATTTAAAACGTCTCTTTTAAGTCGTTTTCTATAGTTATGACTACGATCCACTAAGTAATACCCCATTAAGTCTTCCGCTGTTGATATCCGAATTTAGGGGGTGTTACAGATTTAGTGTCAAAATTTGTGAATGAATTCTTTCCTCCGTCTAAAACCACAAGCCTTAAAAATGAAATCACCAAATTCACTCAAAAATTTGATGAATCCTTTAGTGAAGCGTGGGACCGTTTTAAAGAATTACTTCGTAAATGTCCTCATCATGGTTTTTCCGAGTTGCATCAACTCGATACTTTTTACAATGGTTTGAACCAAACTGATCAAGACTCTCTTAATGCCGCCGCCGGTGGTAATCTTTTGAATTGGACTCCGAAAGATGCTTTAGCTATCATCGAGAACAAGTCTAAGGTTTGCACTACACGAAGCAAGCCGGTTGTTTCCCAAGTGAGTGCTTCCCCTTCTACTTCATCTCCAGTGAGTACTTCTAGCACCGATGCTAATATTGAAAAACTCATGGATGCTATCCAAGCTTTGGTTCTTTCCAAGCAAAAGAAACTTTCTTCCCCGCAAACTTCTTCACCCACTCAAGTCAAAGCGGTGGAAGAAACTTGTGTAACTTGTGGTGGTCCTCATGAATACTACAATTGTACTACCATCGATGGTAGTCGATTTGAAGTTAATGCGGTAGCCGGGGCTTACAACCAAGGAGGTAACCAATACCGTCCTCAAGTTGACCCGAACTATCGTGCTAGCAATCAAAGTGGACCACCCGGATTTTCTCAACCCAACAATCCTAACATGTTCAATCAAAATCAACCCAGAGGGCAAAATGTTCAAAGCCAATTTCAAGCCCCGATCAATCAATACCAAACCCAAGGTGGTAATTTCAATCAAGGCTTTCAAGCTCCAAATTACTAAGCCCCAGTTGTTCCCTCCAATGAACTTGCTAATTACATCAAGTCAAATGAGGCCAACATGAGGGCAATGCAAAGCCAAATCACCACTTTGAAAAATGATTTTCAAACTTCAATGATAAAACAAGGTCATGATCTTAAAAGTGAACTTAGGACCACAAATCATAAAATTGATCAATCTCAAATTAAAATTGAGAACATGTTTGCTAGTCTCACGAATCAAATGAATCAAGCTTCAACTTCTGGAACTCTCTCGGGAAATACCATTCCCAACCCAAAGGGTGAGTTGAAACCTATTACCACTCGTAGTGGTAAGGCATATGATGGACCCTCGATTCCTACTCCTTCTCCGGTGAGGGAAGTGGAACGAGAGACCAAGGTGACAAAGGACAAAGTGCACTCTTCAAGCCCACAAAGTACAGCACCCGTCCAACCTCCGGTCGTCCAATCTTCAATTTCGGAACCCGATGTTCCGAAGACCAATCCTAAGCCTTCAATTCCATATCCTTCGAGGCTTAATGATCAAAAGCTCCGTGACAAAACTAATAGCCAAATGATGAAGTTTCTTGAAATCTTTCAAAAATTACACTTCGATATTAGTTTCGCGGATGCTCTTCTTTATATGCCAAAATTTGCTTCTACATTCAAGAGTCTCCTTAGCAATAAGGAAAAATTGTTTGAATTGACTAAGACTCCATTGAATGAGAATTGTTCGGCGGTGCTTCTTAAAAAGTTGCCCGAAAAACTAGGAAACCCCGACAAATTTCTCATTCCTTGTGATTTTCAGAAGCTAGATGAATGCTTAGCCTTGGCCGATCTCGGCGCAAGCATCAATCTAATGCCTCTTTCCGTTTGGAAAAATATTTCTCTTCCGGAGCTTACTCCTACACGAATGACTCTCGAACTTGCAAACCGATCGGTTACTATTCCGAAAGGTATTTCCGAAGATGTCTTCGTTAAGGTAGGCAAGTTCCATTTTCCTGCTGACTTCGTAGTGGTCGATTTTGATGTCGATCCCCGTGTATCCCTTATCTTGGGAAGACCATTCTTGAAAACGGCTCGTGCATTAATCGATGTCTACGAAGGTGAGATGACTCTTAGGGTCGGAGATGAAAAATTGGTCATAAATATTGAGAGCACTTCAAAATATCCTCTCGATCATGGAAGCGAGTCAATTAACCAAATTGATATCATTGATGCTACATGCGAGGAGTACTTTCATGAAGTGCTAAGTGGCAATCCCACTTCATTAGATCCTACCGTTGCTCTCTCTTCCCCCTCTCTCACTCCGTTTGAGGGAGGTGACTTCATTTTGGAAGAGATTGAAGCTTGTTTATTTTGTGATTCAATTCCATCTGGAATTGATGATGGTGTATTTAAACCGGCGGGAGACATTCTTCTCATTGAGAAGTTACTTAATGATGATCCATCATCTCTCCCTCCAAAAGAACTTCATAATGTGGAAATCAAACCTATTGAAAATTCTAATGATCCTCCGGAGGTCGAACTTAAGGACTTACTGCCTCATCTCGAATATGCATTTTTGGAGGGTACCGATAAATTACCCGTCATAATTGCTAAAGATTTGAATAATGAGGAGAAAGCCGTTCTCATAAAGGTTTTAAAGTCACAAAAGCGAGCCATCGCTTGGAAACTTTCCGACATTAAGGGTGTTAACCCGGAATTTTGTACACACAAGATTTTAATGGAGGATGACTTTAAACCAGCGGTTCAACATCAAAGAAGGGTTAATCCTAAAATCCATGAGGTTATCAAAAAGGAGGTTCTCAAACTCCTTGATGTCGGCTTGATTTACCCTATCTCGGATAGTCTTTGGTTGAGCCCCGTGCATTGTGTGCCTAAAAAGGGTGGCATTACCGTTGTTGAAAATGATGAAAACGAGTTGATTCCTACTCGATTGGTAACGGGATGACGTGTATGCATTGACTACCAAAAGTTAAATGACGTTATCCGTAAAGACCACTTTCCTCTACCATTCATGGACCAAATGCTCGAAAGACTAGCGGGAAACGAGTACTATTGTTTTCTCGACGGTTTCTCGGGTTACTTCCAAATTCCCATTGATCCGCAAGATCAAGAAAAGACCACCTTCACGTGCCCTTACGGAATGTTTGCCTACCGACGCATGCCTTTTTGCTTATGTAATGCTCCAGGCACGTTCCAAAGGTGTATGATGGCCATATTTCACGATATGATCGAAAAAACTATAGATGTCTTTATGGATGATTTTTCGGTCTTTGGGGATTCTTTCAAAACATGTCTCTCCCATTTGGACAATATGCTTAAACGTTGTGAAGACACTAATCTTTGTCTAAATTGGGAGAAAAGTCATTTCATGGTCAAAGAGGGCATTGTCCTCGGCCATAAGATTTCTAAGAACGGGATTGAGGTCGATAAGGCTAAAGTTGATGTTATTGCTAAGCTACCTCATCCCACAACCGTCAAAGGTGTTCGGAGTTTTCTTGGTTACGCCGGTTTCTATCGTAGATTCATTCAAGATTTTTCAAAAATTGCTCGGCCGATGACTCGTCTCCTTGAGAAAGAAACTCCATTCATTTTTTATAAAGAGTGCATTGAAGCTTTTAAAACTCTTAAGAAGAAACTTACAGAAGCACCAATCTTAGTTGCCTCTGATTGGGACCTACCTTTTGAGCTCATGTGTGATGCTAGTGATTTTGCCATAGGTGCAGTCTTGGGGCAACGAAAAAAAAAACAACATTTTCAGCCTATACACTATGCAAGCAAAACTATGACCGATGCTCAAGCTCATTACACCACAACGGAGAAAGAATTATTAGCCGTGGTGTATGCTTTCAAAAAATTCCAGCCATACTTAATCTTGTCAAAAAGCATAGTGTAGACGGATCACTCGGCTCTTAAATATCTTTTTGCAAAACAAGATGCAAAGCCGAGATTGCTTCGATGGGTTCTCCTCCTTCAAGAATTTGATATCATCATCCGTGATAAAAAAGGAGCCGAAAACCTCGCAGCTGATCATCTGTCCTGATTAGAGAATCCTCATCAAAGTGTGCTCGAGAAAAAGGAAATAAATGAAACATTTCCTCTCGAGACACTTAACATGGTATCTTTTCGTGGTGATTTTAGTACCCCATGGTTTGCCGATTTTGCAAACTACCATGCGGGGAACTTTGTTGTTAAAGGGATGTCGTCCCAACAAAAGAACAAATTCTTCAAAGACGTGAAGCATTACTTTTGGGACGACCCCTTCTTGTTTAAAGTATGTGCGGATCAAGTCATCCGGCGGTGTGTTCACGACCAAGAAGCCATGGATATTCTTAAGGCTTGCCACAATGGACCCATCGGGGGACATCATGGCCCGAGCTACACCGCCAAAAAGGTGTTTGACTCCGGTTTCTATTGGCCCACAATTTATCGTGATGCCCATGACTTAGTCAAATCTTGTGACTCTTGTCAACGTCATGGGAAAATCTCGCAAAAAGATGAAATGCCACAAAATGTCATTCAAGTTTGCGAAATCTTTGACATTTGGGGCATAGACTTTATGGGGCCGTTCCCGTCTTCACGAGGGAACAAGTACATACTCGTGGCTGTTGATTACTTGTCTAAATGGGTTGAAGCGAAAGCACTCCCCACCAACGACGCCCGAGTAGTTGTTAAAATTTTGAAATCTCTCTTTGCTCGGTTTGGAACTCCCCGAGCTATCATTAGTGATTTCGGTACGCACTTTTGCAATGACCAATTTGCAAAGGTCATGCTTAAGTACGGTGTCACTCACCGTCTTGCTACCGCGTATCACCCACAAACCAGTGGACAAGTGGAAGTTTCCAACCATGGTTTGAAAAGAATTCTAGAAAGGACCGTAGGAAAAAACCGTACCTCTTGGTCGGACAAATTAGATGATGCACTTTGGGCCTTCCGTACCGCTTACAAAACACCCATCGGGTGTACTCCTTACAAGCTTGTGTACGGAAAGGCATGTCATCTACCGATCGAGCTTGAGCACAAAGCCTATTGGGCCTTGAAGCATGCAAACTTTGACCTTAAGTCCGCGGGTGATTAACGGAAGGTTCAACTCAATGAATTAAATGAACTTCGTGATCAAGCCTACGAGAACTCTTTGATCTACAAAGAGAAGACAAAGAAGATCCATGACTCCAAGATCAAAAACCGCGTTTTCAACGTTGGTGATCGAGTCCTTCTTTTTAACTCTAGATTGAAGATGTTCTCGGGAAAACTTAAAACTCGTTGGACCGGACCATTCACCGTTGCCAAAGTTTTTCCTTATGGTACCGTCGAGTTATCTCAAACCGACGGACCAAACTTCAAGGTGAACGGTCATAGGTTGAAGAATTACTTTAGAGGGGACATACCACCCATGGTTGTCCCGGATCTCCAAACTTTCCCCATGGACCAATGAATTTGGGGTCGAGTCAAGCTAGTGACTCGGTTAACATAAACATTAGCACTACATGGGTGACAACCCATGTTTCTGTCTTCTTTCTATTTTCTAACACTAAGTGTGGGGGAATTCCTCTACCGTGCTTTGCTTTTGTGTGTTTGCTGCTTTTGTGTGTTTGCTCTTATTTTCAGGTTTCCCTTAGATCGTGATGATTGATGCGCCTGTTTTCAATCCAGCCGCCCAATATCCGATCTTTTTGCTAACGATTATCTAGGGATATCTTATTAATCCTGTTTGTGAAAAAAGATTTCTTTCCCACACTTGGCTACTAGTATTACCTTTTTACGTTCTAAGTGTCGGCATAATAGCCGGTACTTTGAATATTGAGGGCAATATTCAATTCTAAGTGTGGGGGGGAATTCTAGCGAATTTGATCACATGTGTACCTTCTAGTGCCCTAGTACCCCCGTTTTGATCAAAATTTTAAAATTTTTTTCGTTTGTAAATAAGAAATTGCATAAAAAAAAAGTGTTTAGTCTTGATTAGGTTAGAACAAAGGGAATCCCGACTCTGCCAGAGTGTTGATCTGGCTGCTTCCTTAACGATTAGACTAAGGTTTTACAAATTGTGCAAATGAAAATGCTAAGCATGGAGTAGTTGGTTCTCTTTAGAGCTTATATAAGTAATCTATGGCTTTTCCTCCCATGAGCTCCTAATCTGAATAAATTAGTGCTGTTTTCAAACTTTTGAACGTTAAAATCTTTTTGTTATGCAAAACAAATTTTTATACAATTTTGATATAGAGTCCGAGTTCAAATTTTGGAGAAAGCATACTCGATATATATATATATATATATATATATATATTTTTTTTTTTGGGTAAAAGGGATAACACACCCTGGTAAAATACATTACACCAAAAACATTGAAGTACAAAGGATGAGAGCGTACACCCCTCATCTCAGTCCCTTTGGACACTTACATACTCTAATATAAGAATGACAAACCATTCTTATAACAAATACATGAACATAAAACTACAACGACTATCAAATTACAAATAAAAACATCAAGTATAAACTTGAATCTTTTCTTGTCGTTATAGAAGTCCATGACCTTCAACGATGCAGCCAAAACCATGGTAGAATAGAAGCGCGCCCATCCACACAATTGAAACTACACCGATCTTCATTGATCCAAACTGAATCAAACCAACACTACAACTAGATCCAATACCTCATCTACTAGAAGATTCAAAATGCATGAAACTCAAGCTAAGAATGAAAAACCTTGTATCTTGATCAGTTGTATACAAACATAGGGCTATACAACCCTAACCTGCAAAAACGACCTACCCAAAAGCTAATGGACATGAACCCACCA
Organism: Artemisia tridentata subsp. tridentata; assembly: GCA_021014915.2. NCBI lineage: Eukaryota > Viridiplantae > Streptophyta > Magnoliopsida > Asterales > Asteraceae > Artemisia > Artemisia tridentata. The sequence goes on from CP139504.1 coordinate 245,047,791, forward strand.
ACATGAGGTAGAATCCCAGCAGCATCGATCCATCAGAAAATATAGAACCCAAGTATATAGATCGAACCACCAATAAACGATCAATAGAAAATAATGAAGCATTCCTATTGAACGAGTCAAGGATTTTTGAATAAGTTACCCTAGAAACTTAACTTACATATACCATCAATTAGATCAGCAAAAACAGCATACTCCAATTGAAACCAACAGTAGGTATAACCCTACACCTTGAATAATATGCCATACATCTCTTCCAAACAGACTCGGTACCAAAAGCAGCAAGAGAATGCATAACAAAACCCAACCAGCTTTGTCTCATCGCCATAGCAACACAAAGATTAGAATACAGTAACCATTCTGCATGACCATCAAAAACAAAGCATGACCTCCATAGGATAACAATACCCTAAAATGCCAAGTGACTTCCATCTCTCCCAAAACCCACAAATCGGTGATAACCATCTGATCAAGAACATGCAGCCAACAAACAAGCCCTAATAAGGGCTATTACCTAATAACAAGCCGCCGCAGCACATCAATCATTAATGACCCAGTAAGAAAATCAAAACCCTAAAAAGGGTTTTATAAGCATGATTGTATAGAAACAGCATCATCCAAAGCGCACCATGTTAAAATTAGTCGATCAATGAAAACCAACTATCTTCAAAACCTGAACATGCCACGCTTCACCAATCTAGAAGATCGTAGAAAAATAATACCCATTAGCCTAATCGATCAAACCATCACCCAAAAAAACTCTATACCGATAGCAAATTAACCGTATAGAGAACACCAGATCTTAAATATAATATAGCAATAACGTGTAATCGATCCAAGAAAATCAAACCCTAAACAGCGATTACAATAAGAATCATTAAGGGTTAAAAAACCAAAACGATTTAAATAGGTCTAGTAATCGGTTAAGGGTTAGTAATCATATAGGGTAATAAAACCCTGAGACACCATAATATCGAAACCCTAAAAAACTTAATAGGGAGTCGATTAGTGAAAAACACATGGAGAAATCATATAAATAGAACAAGAATGCTTCCTGCTGCCATCCCCTTAGAAGAATAAAACCAACCCAACAACGTATTGCATACCCTAAGCATGAAAAGAAATCATACTAGTGTAGAGAGGACGTGTAGGGGTGATTCTATGGCCGGAAAATTGAGGGGAGGTGGCGGCCGGATTTCTCCATGGGGGAGAGAGAACTAGTTTCAGCTCTAGGTTCTTTTACTTACGGTAACTTTTATATATATATATATATATATATATATATATATATATATATATATATATATATATATATATATAAAGAGAGAGAGAATGAAAAAATGAAAAAAAAAATGGAATGATATTGCAAAATGAGAAAATGGAATGATATTGCAAAATGAAATAAGTCATAATGTTGCAAAAGTAAAGATGTATATGTTGTTTATATGTTGAATAAATGTAGGAAACTTGTTTTTCTTAAATTTAAATCGAGAGTTGAACTAGTATTCGTCATTTTTGTCATAAAGGTTAAACGGTAATTTGGTAGATTGTTGATTTCAAAGGTCCCGAAAGCTCCGGTACTATTCTCTGTGAGGTGTCAAAAGCCTGGTCACCTAAAACCAACTGGTTTGGGATGTGCCGAGAAGAAAGCCGTTACATGGAGCGATCTCTCCTTTGAGCCTCTAATTTTTAAATAATCGTTTGTTGCTATTTACTTAAGTATTTAATACTAACTTATTGGGAATATCTAAAATATTTGAAATCGAAATCCCGCTAATTCCGTTACTATTCTCTGTGGGGTGTCAAAAGCCTGGTCACCTAAAACGAACTGGTTTGGGATGTGCCGAGAAGAAAGCCGCTACGTGGAAAAGGCCCTTTTTGATCCTTAGATTTTCGAGGTTCCCGGTAAATTAGTATATGACTTAAACAAGTAACATAGCATAATAAATGTCGATTTTTGCGGTCAAAATTTTGAAAATGAGCACACTCACCTAACTTCTTGAATAATTGTGGGAGTGAAAAGTTAAGTTTCGGCTTACATAGATTATTAGTATAAGTAGTGTTAGCATTTTACAAAAACATTTGCACAATGAGTTTAAGCTTAGTTGGGAGTATTAAAAAGAGGATGACGATTACAATTCCCTGGAGACACCCATTTTGTGTGAATCCCGTTCCGTGATGCCATTTTTGAAAATCAAGCATGTTATCTATTTTTGTTCTAGTTTAAATTTCTTACATTGAATAAAAAGTCAAAACGGGGTATACTTGGTATTCTTTTAATCCTTTCATTACGTTATATGATCGGATTGCTAGGGACTAGCAATTGATAGTGTGGGGGGATGATGAGTGCCTATTTACTCATCATTTTATGCCCATTTAATACATAAAAATCACTAAAAACAGCCAAATATGCCAATTTATATTGCAAATATCCTTGGATTGTGTTTTTATGTATTTCAGGTACAAAGGATTGAAAACAGAGCGAAAACAGATATTTTTGGATCGTCTCGACAACGTTTGTGCATTTGATCAAGTGAAGACGAAGTCAAAGTCAACCCCGGGATTTAGCCTTGGAATGAGCATGGAGAAACAAACCCGAAACCATTTTTTTATAGTCCAAGTCAGCCCATTTAAACACTACAATACCAAATCCTAAAACTAATAAACCAAACCAAGCCCAACATAAAAAACCCAATAAACCCGGATCCACACCTTAACCCAACCAACCCTTTTATTAAATAACGGGGTCAAATCACAAAGTCAACCCCTTTTCCCTTGCTTTACCCGCCAAAAGCTAACCCAACTTTTTCCCTGCTCCATGTCCCCTCTGCTCACCTGCTCCAGCCACCTTACTTTCCCTCCGATGCGCAACATCCTTACAAGTCAACCCTTGCCAAGCTAGCAATCTAGGTACAAGTTTGGGCGCCAAAACCATTTAAAGGCTGAGATGATTCAAGGAGTTAATCCAAGGGCTGAAATTGAAGCTGAGAAAGCACAGGATGATTCCACTCACACAAGAAGCACAAGAGAGAAGAAAACCCTAGTTTTAGTCCTAGTATAAATAGAATGCAATGTAAAGCCCTTGAGGCAGTTAGTTAATAGTCAAATTGTAGCTTATTTTAGTTTTGAGGATATTAGTTTTATCTAGTCTTTAATTTCCAGTGTATCTTTCCCTTTAATGTTTTGTAAAAGCTTTGAGATTAATAAAATTTACAATTCCTCTCAAATTCGTGTTCAAGTTACTTATGCTCTCTTTTAATAATGGTTCAAATTAGTTAAAAAGCTCTTAGTTCTCTTTCATTAAGCTCATATTAGCTTATTGTAGCTATTTGTGAGCTTAATTCAGTTTAAATCAGTCTCAATTCCAAAAGTTTCAAAAAGTCAACAAAAGTCAACTTAATAGGCAAATAAGCTGTTTTGGACGATAAGCTAGCAAGGGAAGAGCTTATTGCTGTTACTAGCTTGTCAAGATAGAGCTTGTAATATAAAACGTTCTCTCTCAACTATGGGGAATCAGCCGCCACCTCTCCTCAACTTTTCCGGCCAAAACATCCATTAAAATCGCCTCTCTACCTTTAAACAATTCTTTGTTCACTGGTATGCAATCGATTTTAGGGATCTTTTCTATAGCAGAGGTGGTGTGCTAAATTATTTGGCGAAAAGTAATATGATAAAACGATTCCACTTGCAAATATTTAATCCTTTTCTTCGTGAATCACTATATCATAATCGATCCTTTTCTTAATTATTTAATCTTCCTCCTTAGTGGGTCGGTGGATTTAAATTATTTGGTCGGTTACTTTTTTATTCGCCTTGGTTTCTTTTTGCATGTGATCTGATATAAACTTTTAACGTGGGTCGGTTTTTTACTGTATCCATGTTCTATTATTCATGTGATCTCCATGCAATTTTTTTTTGGTTTAGCGATCAAAGGAAAAACCCTATCTTGGGTTTCGTTGCTTTATATTCGATGATCTATTCTTCTTGATCGCTTGTGTGTTGGTTGTTGCGCTATACATGCAAAACCCTATTCTTAGGGTTTCTTATTTATCAAACGTTTGGAAGCTTTACTGCTCGTGAACCCTTTTAGGGTGTGGTTCATGATTTTAAAAGTTATATTGCATATATAAGCTATTTGGACATGGGGTTATGAGAGAGATGTAAGTCAAGTTTAAGGGTATCTTGTTCAAAAACTCTTCATGGTCTGATCTGTTACACAACATATGTTATTATTTATAGATCGGCTGGGTTACTTGCTGGAAGTTAGGGTTGTGTTAAACCCTATTTGGCGATCATGGATTCTATTATCAGATCTTGAGGAGTGCTGTGTCATCGTTTATGGGGTCTGATCTATGATTGGTTTGTTCTTTCAAATGAGCAGGTCTTACGCATCTTTCGGTTTGCTTGGATCTGTTCATAGGGAGAGTTGGAAGTTAGGGTTTGTAATTACCCTATTATCATAACTTATCATCGTTAGGTTTTTTAACTTTATGTGGTGATCGTTGTGAGTTTATCAGATCAGGTGGGTATGTTATCGCTTTGTATATCAGACGTGATATTGGTCTGGTTCATCTACGATTCGCTTGGTCTGGTTAGACGTTGCTAGAAGTTAGGGTAGGGTTGGATCTGTTTGTGTGGATCTGTTTACCCTATGTGGTCGCTGGAAGTTAGGTTACAACAGGTCGTCATTCAATCCAGTTCTTTTTCCTCAGTTCTGTTTGTTTGGATCTGTTTACCCTATGTGGCGTGTTTTTCTAATCGTATGATGGTTCTGTACTGGATGAGTGTTGCTGATGGTCTATGATCCTTTGTGGAGGTGGTCATCCTTTTCGTTTATGTGGTATGTCATACGAGCCATTGGGAAGTTTAGTGTGTAAGTAACTGTAAGTGTGGCATGCGTTGTTCAGTACATGTCACTAAGGCGTGGTTGTATTGCATCATATTACAATCTTATATAGGCTATTGTTTAATAGCAGTTTGCAATAGATCCTGATGTTGGGGCTGATTCGGTTCATTGCGAGTTGTTAAAGCTTCAACGTTGTGAGTAAGTTAGGGATTGTTTAATCCCTATTGGTAGTCTATGGCTTCTTCTTGTCGCGTGTTCATTCCTATTCACTTTTGCGAGTGATAATAAATCATGTAAAGAAGTGTGCCATAGTTTATAAGTTTGGTCTTTTGATCCGTTTGGCATATGCATTCTGCAATGGATCGAATTTGGATCAAGGAGTGTTTGATGTAGCTTTATGGTGTGGATTGGTGCTGTTCGTGTACTACCATGGATAATGCTGCATTGATGTAAGTTATGGATGTCGAAGTGGAGCGCCAAAATGATTTGAAGACTCATGTGCTATACATGAGTAGTAATGTATTGTTCTATGTATGTTAATCACTTTTGGTTGTTCTCTTTGTTTTTAGTTTTTTGTAAGTTATAAGAGTGGCCTGTTGTCACTCTTATATAGTGGTTTGGTAAGTTGCACATGTATGTGCATTTTTGTCGCCCTGATCGGGCAAGAGATGGGGGATTCACCCTCATCCTTTGTACTTCAACGTTTTTTGGTGTAATGAATTTTACCAGGCGGAAGGCCTTTTACCCAAAAAAAAAAGATAGAGCTTGTAGAGTAGCTCCTCGAGCAAAAAAGCCCTGTTTGAGCAAGGGCAATTGTGAGTTAAATTTTAATTTTTTCTTATTTACTGTTCATTAGCTTATTTCTGTGCTTATTTGCTTTATTTTAGTTTATTTGTTCTTATTATTGCTTTTTGAAGTTGATTTGATAGTTTATGTTAGTTTTTTCTAGTTTTTGCCTTAAAATCATAAAAAACCAAAAAAAATAGCTTAATATAGGGATAGCTTATTTCAGTGCTTATTCATAGTAGATAAGTGTTCATTTGTGCTTAATAATCTTAGATCATCATCTGTGTTTCACATTCATGGCTTAATTTAGTCTTTGCTAGTTAAAATCTCAAAATCAGTTGCATAAGGGGTGTTTGGAACAAGGTGGAAAATGGGTCAAAAGTTAAAGTACTGTTCATGTGCACTTTGTTGAAGTTTGATCTTGCCCAATTTAGTTTAGATTAGTAGTTTGTAGGTTGATTTGACCTTATTTGGAGGATTTAATAATTTTGAGTTGATTTTCATATGATTAAGGGTATAATCTGATCTTTAGAGCTTAATATAGCCATAAGCTATTTTGGTTTTCTATTTTGGTTCTTCTGTGTTCAAATTAGTGTATAAAGTGGATATTCAATAGCTTGTTTGATTTCATTAAGAATCTGAGAAGTTTTGGTCATATTTGTCTAGTCTGCACATCAGTATGCATTTCCACATCAGACCTGATCAATTTTTCAAGTAAGATCTGAGTGTTTAATTGAGTTGTTAGGTGCTTGATTTTCATTGATATAAGCAGTTTCAAGGTTTTTCTTTGCATTTCTTCAATATCCATCATTGTTTTAAGCTCATGAGTACTTAAAAATAAGCTCAAATGCCTTCTTAGCCAAATGTGTACTGAGCATCAGTACACATTTGACCCAAGTAGACAATTTCTCAGCTTATTTCTAAGCAACTGATAAGCGCTTTTTGGTCTGAATTTTTTCCTGATTGCTTATTGTAGTTCATAGTTCATTTGCCTTCTGTTTTGTGACTTTAGCTTATCTTTTAAGCACTTAAAAATAAGCTTGAAAAGGTCCCTAGTTAGCCTGTTTTGAACCTGCACACTAGCCTTGTCTGCTTATTTGGATTCCCTGTGCTTATTTTCTTATTTTCATGGCTTATTCTGATTTCCTAGGTTAATTCAGATTATTCTTAGTGTAATTTAGCTTTTTCAAGTTCTCTTTTAGCTTAAGTTAGCTTATTAGCTTAATTGCCTCTTGCCTTAGCTTCTTTTCTTACATATAACAGTCAGTCCTTTGACTGCTTTTTCTGGCTTATTTGTTGGTTCTAAAAATAAATTGTTTCATAAAAAGTTCTTAATATTTGTTTATTCTCATGTACAAAAAAGAAATTTTCCAAAAAAATAAATAAAAAGGGAAGCATGGGAAGTCAGGGGTTCCCCCTGACCTCAACCACACCTCAACCTTAAACACACCACACACTACCATCTGCCCTTGGGACTTCTCTGGTGAAGATCTCCCAAATTTTATACTTAACCCACTTTTTCAGTTTTAAGCTTATTTGCCTCATTTGCTTAATAACTGCTTATCTGAATAAGCAGTCGGGCTCTTTTTATTTTTCCTAGGTTTAGATTATCTTTGGGTACTTTTCTGTAAATTTTCAGATTTTCCACCTTTATTTAGTATTTTTTATATATATTTCTTTTCTAATTAGTATTTAATTCATAATAAATAAAATAAAAGTCAAAAAAATATAATTATTTTTTTTTAAAATTTTCTTTTATCATTTAGGACTTAGAAAAATTAGATTTGCATCCGTAGGGTTAATTTTTAAAGATTTTGGTTTTTAAGCTCGTTTTTGGAATTCCCGTTTATGTTTTTAGCGTAACTTGATTTCTTTTCCTTTATTTTCTTTGTATATTTGCTTTCCATAACTTAATTAGAATGAAAAAAAAAACACAAAAATCCAAAATCCACACTTCAAGCACTTTAATTCCAAACCATACACGAAATCCTCGATTCACACCTTGTCGGGAAACGACCCGGGTAACACTTGCCTGGTATCTCATATCGTATTCACGGGTTTTGCATGTTAACCTTTGTCCTAAAGGGTTGGCTTGTCATTTCCCGCGCCTTACGCATATCTGATATTTATATATATACTCCTACACGAATCACACCCCTACACTCCATATGTCTATTTACTTCTCATACTTTCGCTGCAACACTTCAGGTGCAACATAATAAGCGCTGCTAATAACATCACGGTATGTGTTAGGATCTCTGGGAAATTCTTTCTCAGTGATGGGAGGATTGTTGGGATATGAGAAATAAGGAGTTTCTCATTGCTGCCGATAGTGAAGCTGGTTCCTGCCGATAGTGTTGCATTGCTGCTGCGGTTGGTTCCTGCCGATAGTATTGTTTTGTTTCTGCCGATAGGGTTGATTGCTGCGGATAGTTATTGTTTGTTATCCGTAGGTTTAGAAAGTTTGTTAGATTTATTTTTAGAAGAGATTGATCTTTATCTCTTCACACGTTTTCTTGTAAGACGGGTTAGGGTTAGGGTTCTTATTGTTATAAAAGAAACATCCCGTCCATATGTTTGCCACACTTTTTAACGATTTCAATATTCAATAACATCTTTCTTAGTTCATAGTCTGATCCATAGAGGATCATTAGCTTTCTTCTTTATTATACTTGTTGTTTAGTTTCTACATAAACACTTGTATTCCATACAGAGGTTCTTGTTTAACCAAGCTCAATCTAGCTCGAAGTACTCGATCCTACAAGTGGTATCAGAGCCTGGTGAGGATCTCTGATAAAGAAGGAAACATTGTTGAAGTGTCTCTCTTGAATCTTTTCACAATGTCGCTATCAGGTGATAGATTTGAAATGTGTGCAAGGAAGATTAGGAGTTTGTTCCATAATAAGTCTATGGAAATGCTGACTGATAAAGATGAATCCTATGAAACAAATGGAAATATGGAAGAATATGCTCTGTTGGGATTCCCATCTCAGGTACAAAGATGTAATCCTTCTTGTCAAGAATTATACTCAACTCTTAATAATGAATACGATGACATGAAATCTAAGTATAATGAATACTTTATTAAGGTTCAAGCATATGACAATGCAGTCAAAACATTAGAAAAACAAAAAATTTGGTTTCAAAATAATCAGTTAGCTTATGAAGAAAAGATAAGGGTTTTAGAGAGAGACTTGAAAAACACCACTAATGAACTTAAATATACTGAGTCTCAAAAAGCTAAGGTGGTGTTAGAGAAACATGATTTGCAATCTAAACTAGATAATGCCTTGGCTAGGTTTGATAAATGGAAAGATTCATCTAAAAACCTAAACAAGTTAGTCGATAGTTCTATGTCTACAAAAACTAAAAGAGGTTTAGGTTATGGTAACCTGATAGGGCCAAATCAATTTTATGATCCTAATGAGTACAGTGTTTTTAACCCTGAACCTGTAGACTACCAAATACCTGTTAAGTATGTGAAAGAAGGAGGAATGAATGTTGTTCCTCCACCTATCAGAGGAGTCTTTAAGCCTGTCCCTGTTCATTCAGACTCTGACATTGACTCAAATGAGTCACAAATGGTTTATGGTCAAAAGTTAAAAGATCTACCTAAACCTAATGATTGTGTCTCTTGCTCTACAAGTGACAAGTCCACAGAAGCAGAATCTAAAGACTTTGTTTCATGTGACTCAAGTGAAAAATCAACCACACCCAAATATCATAAGCTCTCAAGTTCAACTGATGATAAATCTGCTTCTAAATCAGTCTTTTCAGATAACAGCTCAATTAATTCTGTTAAAAACAGATGTGTCTCTAGTTCCACTAGTGATAACAGTGTCTACATTAAGAAAAGTTGTAGTAAGAACAAGTCTGTTAGGAAGAAGACATGTTTTGTGTGTGGTAGTCAATATCATCTTATCAAAGATTGTGATTTTCATGAGAAAATAATGAAAGGTGGGCAACAACAAACCAGATCATTGTGGAAAAATGTTAAACAAATACCACCATATGTTCCACAAGCAGCAGGAATGAACTTTTATAGGGGTCCCTTTCCTGCTGATAGACCTGTTCCTGCTGTTACCTCTGTTTCTGCTGATACTCAGGGAACCATTCCTGCTGGTACCTCTTCATATTTTCAGAGGGATTTCAGGCATGCCTATTCTAATCAAATCTTTGGAGGGGGAATGGCTTATTCTCCATGGTATCCTTGGTAATTGTCCTGTTTGGTTAATCATGTTGTTGTAATTATGTTTGTTGGTGTGAAGGGTGTCATTAGCCTAAGGGGAGGCTAATGCTTGTATTTTTGTCTTGTTTTTCATTCATGATTATGCTTGTGTTTCTCTAATTTTGTTTTGCAGGTTTTTCAGTGTCTTTTGTTAGTTAACTTTGTTTTGCAGTTTTCTTTATCTTAATGCTTGGAATTTAAACTAAAGACAGTGATTTTCATTCATCATAAGAAAGATAAGCACATTCAGTTGCTGATTACAAAAGATTACGGGTTTCAAAAGCTTCTTATCAACTTCATTCAAATCATCATTCCAACCTTCTAACATCAATCTACCTAAACCCTACCACCTATTCCATCTTCTCTTTACCCTTACCCAGATTATCAGGCATGAACCTCCTTCCTCTCTGGCGACTGATCTCTTCATAAACATGGGGGACTGGAAGTGCCAATATCACTGGAAGTGGCTGTCTTGGTTCAGGGGGTGGATTTGAAGAGCTTGAGGTAGTTGGCCTTTGATGTGTTCTGGAGCGTGTCCTTGCAGTTGGATGTCTTGGCTGTGGAATAGGGTTGCTTGATTGTGGAGCTGGCTGGGTTGGCTTGGGAGTTGGTCTGATGGGATTCTTCCTTTGTCTTGGATCTTGGCCTTCACGTTGTCGATTGTCTCGACTTCGAGGGTTTGGTTTCTCTCGGCTAGAGCCTTCTTGAAGATTAGCCTTGCCTTTTGGTACCGGTACTTTATAGAAGGCAGCAGTTGTTCTCTCCATCTCTTCAGTAAGCAGAGCCACTGTTCTCTTCATCTGTTCTCTATCCTCATCAGTAAGGGGAAAATTGGGAGGGAATGTCTCCCATTCACCCTGACAATAAACCAAGGACTTCAACTCTGATGAATTTTCATCATCAGAGCTAAAGTACTCAATAGAAGAAGGGGTAGATGGAAGAGGATCAGATGAATCCTCCTCAACCTTGGCCTTACCTTTGTTTTGAGAGGATGATGCTGTTTTGGGAAAGTAGTTTTTCCATCCTGAGTCACTGGAGGAGGAAGAATCTGATGAGATTTCGATGATTGGATGTTTGGATGAACTCATGTTTTTGCTTGATTTTTGGTTCGGTTTGTGATAACCAAGTTCTGTGATTTGAGGGTTATATAATGATATGGAGATTAGTGCAAATTTATTGGTGGTTGGTATTGTGAGTTAATTCGGGTAAGTTATTCTTATTGAATAAGTTCAGAAGGTTGACTTTGGTCAAACCACCTCATTCCTGCCGATTGGTCAAACCTCTTATTGCTGCCGATTGACCAAGTATTACTGCCGATTGGTCAAACCTTCTTAAGTTAATTGGTCAATGTTTCGTGCAAAGAATTGCAGCAATTTAAAGTGATATTTTTGGCAACCAAACATATAATTGCACTTCTTTCATCTCAATTTCTTAAAAACCTATCGAACCCTAATTTTCTCATTTTAAACCCTAAATCATTCCTCCAACACAATGACAACTCTTCGTTACAAGGATGATCATAACAAGGTTGCTTATTTAGAGTCTTCTTCAAGAAGTGTTGGTTATGATAAGGTTCTAGCATTTCTTCGTGGGTCATCTATTCGTTATGCCCTCACGTTTTGCCCAGTGACAGTGTATGATTCATTGGTCAAGCAGTTTTGGGGAACAGCTAAGGTAAGACACATTGTGGGTAGGGAAGATGATATTGTTGCTACCATTGATAACCAAGAAGTGATTATTACTGAGGAGTTGATTCGGGTACAGCTTCAATTTCCTGAGGAGCAAGGAGAATATGATCTTTCAAGGCAAGATATTACTGATGGTATGGCAGCTATAGGTTATCCTGTTACTGGTAGTTGTACTTTCTTGAAAAGTAAGTTGTCTCCTCAATGGAGATTTCTGATTCATACTTTACTCCAGTGTCTTAGTGTTAAGACAGGTGGTTGGGATCAATGTCCAAGTCCTATTGCATCTGGTCTAGTTTGTTTATCTCAGGGTAGGATCTTTAATTGGGCAAAATATATTTTTGAGGGAATGATTGAGAATATTAGTAATGGTAAAAACAGCTTTTTGATGTACCCTAGATTTCTTCAAATCATCTTAGGTGTACAGACCATTAATACATCCCCTAAGATTGTAAATCGGTTGACTGCCAAAATGTTTGCCCTGATGAAGATGAACTTTACTGGCCAACATTTGCCTTTGTTGCCTCCTATGTTACACAACCCTGATCCTGCTGACAACCCGGATCCTGCTGATAATGTCAGTATCCCACCATCACCCAATGCAGCTGATGAAGGGACTTCAGTTGCTGCTGATGCATCTGCATCTGTTGCTGCAGATGAACCATTACCTCCATCACCTAGACCAGTGTCACCCACACCTGAAACTAATGACCCTGTTGAGCCCAATGATCAGCCCATTTCAGATGATACACCTGTTGTTCAGCCAACTCCTTCTGTGGACTTACCTTCTTCCTCAAGGCTTTCATCTCCTAGTCCTACTAGGCAGATATTCAGTGAAGACACCCATATAAGGGAAGAATTTCATATATCTCCTCCTAGATCCAATGAAGCTCCTAACACCTCAGGTATTCCTACTAGTGGAGCTGAGGATGATACTGATCTCACCCAGTTGCTTGACAGATCTGTGAAGAGAATTGAGGCATTGGAGTCAGAACTTCAAGAGACAAAAAGGGTTTTTAGTGAGAAAGTTGAAAATTTGGAAAAGGAGCTCAAGGACACTAAAGATACATTTGGTGAAATTATTCAAAAGCTTGATGATAGGATCAGTTCTTTGGAAGCACAACATCCTTAGAAGAAAAGAAGGGTTGTAATTTCTGAGTCTGAGGAAGATCATGATGATATGTCATTTGATGGACTTAATGTGCTGGCATCTGTCTCTCTTGATAGTGCACATACTGAAGTACCTACCTTCTCTTAGCATACTATCACTACTCAACCTCAGGCCTTTACTGGAACAAGAACCATTGCTGCTGATGTCTCTGGTGTTCCTGCTGAAGTTGTTAGTGTTTCTTCTGAGTCTAAGGTTCCTGTTACTACTGTTGGTAGTTCATCTGTTGCTGTTGATTGTAACATCATTCCTCCTGAAGCAACTGAAAATGATGAAGAGATAGCTGAAAAGGTGCATGAACAGGAAATTGCTGCTGAAGAAGCTAGATTAGCTCAGGTTGCTCAAGATGAGGAGCTTGCAAGGAAATTATCTGTAGATGAGAGGGATATAGCTGAGACTACTTCAGAAGAGTTCAGTGAGCAAGTTGAATACTTGTTGAATACTGACATGATTATTCGAGCTCATGGCTTTATGGTTCTTCAACATTCAGAGTTGGATTCAGATGTAAGGTCAGATCTGCTCAAGGCTTTTATCTTAAAGAAACATAATGTAGCCACTTGGAATGACTTGATGCAGAGGATCAGTGAAAGACAAAGGTCAAGATTTAAAATGCCTACAAACAAAGATAACATCCATTTTATGAAGGTATATCTGAAGAATGAAGCTAACTATAAGCTGAATGAGTTCAAAGGGTGGACTGATGCTGCGATCCAAAAGTTGTTCCTTGATACCTATGCAAGGATAAATTCTTCATTACTGACAGACATTCCACAAAAGAAGAAAAGAGCTTCTTCACCTTTAGAATCTGATAGTGCAAAGAAAATGAAGACTGGAGAGACATTGTCTGGTACATCAAGTCTTAATGTAGATGCATCTGAGGCATCACAAGAAGTTCCTATTTCTGCTGGTATTCCTGCTGATCATGTCTCTGTTTCTGCTGCACCATCTCACTCAGTTCCTATCCTGCAATATGGGTTAAGAACAAGGCATAAGAGTCTCTCTCATCATTCTTCTTCTATGGATATTTCTGAAGTGGATGATCAAGATTTGATTAGGATTGACTCAGATAGTGATTCAGAAGGTGATTCCATTCACTCTTGGGGTCATATTGCTCACTGGGAGATTAGGTCTACTTCTGATGGTGAAGTCAATGTTTGGTTTTCTCTTAATGGGACAGTCAAATTCTTTACTTTTCTGAGGGAGATCTTGAATAAAGTTGAAAGGAAAGATTTGGAGCATCTTTACAAGATAGTGGATAATCACTATCAAACTCATACTCCTACTGGAATTGGCCTACTGCTTTGGGGAGATTTACAAGTCTTGATGAATACATTGGAAGGAGACAAGCTTAAATTGATGTGGGGTAATCAATCATCCTGGAGAGTCTTTTCTTGGAGATTATATCCTTCTTCCAATGTTCATGTTGTGGAACTCATCTCTGGCAAGTTCCTGACTATGTTTGTGGATATCTCTTATCCTTTATCTGAGGGTGTGTTGAAGAGAATGCTAACACAGAAGGTCAGAGTTCCCAAGCATACAATTGGAAATGATTTAACCACTGCTGAACAATTGGTTAAATTCATCAAGGATCAACTTGCAGCTAAAGGGATCATCAGCTTAAGGGGAGGATTGCAGATTAAGGGGAGGATGAAGCTTAAGGGGAGGATTGTTCTTGTTGTTGTTGTACATTTTTCTTTCTTTCTTTTGGTTTCTTTTCTTATTTTCTTTCTTTTCTTTTGGTGTGTTTCTGATTTGTTTTTCTTAGTTATAAAAAAAAAAAAAAAATCTTGTATATTTTGTGTGCTAATAAGATGGTTTTGATCAACACCATGCAGGTACAGTGTTGGTGTTTACACCTTCACAATAAATGGTACTCAACTCACCATGTCTTGCAGACAAGAAAGAGTTGGCTCACCATGAGGGTACGGCTCTGGTGTGATTATCAAATCCGTTGATAGCTGTAATAGCTTGCTCAAAGCTATAGGGTACTTCAACTCACCCATGGTTTATTCCTGAGAGTTGAAAATGGTTCTCAATTCACCATGGATGTAACCCTTTATGGGATCCAAAGAATTGGCTAGTCCACAAAAGTATGGTTTGTGGTAAAGACATTTGGTATCCATATTTGGTATTCAATTCACCAAGGTTCAGTTGAAACCAAAGAATTGGCTAGTCCTGAGCAAACGGCTACAGGTAAAGACAAGTCAAATCCGTTTATAGTTGCTGATTTGCTAATGAATCAGATGGTTATCAGTGTACCATGGTCTAACAAACCTAAACATTGGCTACTCCAGTAGTGATGGCTATTGGTAAAGAGACATCAAATCCATTAATTTTCAATGATTCACCTCTCACAGGAGTTAACACACCTGGATGTGATGAGAATAGTATGAAAATTAAGTGATTTGATGTACATCTAGTCATAGTAGCAGCCAAGTTCAAGTGAATGCCATGGTGATCAGTATACCTCTTTTGAAGAAGATTTCCTGTTCCTGCTGCACTATTGAAGTTGCTGCTGGATGCTATAGAGGCTGGAATCTTGCAAGTTATGCATGTTGCTGCTGGTTACTACTTATTGCTGCTGCTAAGTCGCAGTCCTCAAGCCTGAGAAGTTAAAGCTCTATCATTGGAATCTTGCAGGTTAACCTAGTCAACCTCAAGATTAGGGGAGGATTGTTAGGATCTCTGGGAAATAAGAGTTTCTTAGTGATGGGAGGATTGTTGGGATATGAGTAATAAGGAGTTTCTCATTGCTGCCGATAGTGAAGCTGGTTCCTGCCGATAGTGTTGCATTGCTGCTGCGGTTGGTTCCTGCCGATAGTATTGTTTTGTTTCTGCCGATAGGGTTGATTGCTGCGGATAGTTATTGTTTGTTATCCGTAGGTTTAGAAAGTTTGTTAGATTTATTTTTAGAAGAGATTGATCTTTATCTCTTCACACGTTTTCTTGTAAGACGGGTTAGGGTTAGGGTTCTTATTGTTATAAAAGAAACATCCCGTCCATATGTTTGCCACACTTTTTAACGATTTCAATATTCAATAACATCTTTCTTAGTTCATAGTCTGATCCATAGAGGATCATTAGCTTTCTTCTTTATTATACTTGTTGTTTAGTTTCCGCATAAACACTTGTATTCCATACAGAGGTTCTTGTTTAACCAAGCTCAATCTAGCTCGAAGTACTCGATCCTACAGTATGATTTACCTACAAGTGTTTGTTCCCATCGTCAATGCAATCTAGCAAGATTAAGGGGGTGTTTGGATGTACATATTGTAAGTGATTATGTGATTTTGAATAATTATAATTATATAATCAACTCTACTATACCAAGTTGTAGGAGATAGTGTTTAAATGTGCAGTTGTAGTAATCAGACACAAGTAGTTTAACGGCATGAGTCCTATTAACTATACCAAGTAGTTTTACTTCATGAACATATACTGCCACCTCTATAAAATTAAGATCGTATTAGAAAGCGTCGTAGACAACAAATTAGGGATGTACCTGCAGCCAAACATAAACATGGCCATTGTTGTTTTTGCAACTTGCAACACTCATCTCATCATTATCATTGCCCTCATCATAAACATGGCCATTGCTTTCAGGAATTCCCTAAAAATCAGACCATATAATGAAACCTTATAATTCATAAACTTGTGAAACCAAACATAGATTATTGTATTTTGTTCAACTAAAGAAAGTAATGTAACTTTATTAGAAAATATGATAGTTCTGGAAATGTGAACCAAACCTTTTTCACCAAAAGTGATGTTCTCCCATACTCTTTGAAGTGCCAGTTGCCATGATAAATCAGCTTGAGAATTACTACATAGTTGGTGGCAAGCATGAGCTTGATCCAACTTTGGTGTAGGTCGACATGTTTGGTACAAATAGTGCCTTTTTGAATTTGACACCTAAAAGATCAATGTAGTTAATAAAAGCTATATGTCTGTCAATACAAGTGATGTCTATGATTCAGATAATTACCATGACCAACACATGTGTCCAGCAGCCGCGGGAAGAGCAATTGTGGATCTCTCACAGGCATGCAATTGAACAACAATACCTGCATGTTTGGTTGAATCAAAAGGATCAAAGAAGGAAAAATATATTAGCAGCGTTGACCCATCTACTAAAGAAGAGGTCGATATGGGTTATGTTTCTATATCTTTTAACATGTCAAGCTGGTAAGCTAAAAAAAAAGTTGAAAAGCAAAAGCAGCCATGTTGGTTAATATTGAAAGAGTTGATGAAAACGTTTATATAATGAATACAACCTACTAACTCGTTGCGTCAAAAGATTAAAAGTTGTTCTGATGTAAATGTTCTGTAAATATTAGGGGTGTTTAGTTGTCGTCAATGTGTTTGGATGGTTGCTGTCAAGAAGTGTTTAATTGCTACTGTCAAGGGGTCTTTGGTTGCTACTGTCAGGGGGTATTTGGATGGTTATTGTGATTAAT
The DNA here is from genome assembly GCA_021014915.2 of Artemisia tridentata subsp. tridentata. NCBI lineage: Eukaryota > Viridiplantae > Streptophyta > Magnoliopsida > Asterales > Asteraceae > Artemisia > Artemisia tridentata. The sequence goes on from CP139504.1 coordinate 245,064,958, forward strand.
AAATCTATAAATAAGCTTAGCTAAACACCCCCTAATAAAAATTAAAGCAGTATGTGGACAATTCATCGGCTTGTTTTAGCTCAACTGCAGTATATGGGACAGTTTTCTCAATATCAGGCGTGCATATAGTTGCACACAAACTTGCTGTTCCATCACCAATTTGAATGGTCATTTGAGATCTGTGCAATATATTCACAAAATATCATTTGGTAGAACAAATAACTATTGGTGAGACATCATTACATTTATACACAATCTACATACCACTGTAGTATATAGTAGTACTATGGTACAAATTACTACAACTCCTTCACCACTAAATCAATTATCAATTTTTATAATCGCGTTTTATTACCTACTAAATAACAGCATTATTTATTTAAAGAATCTCCCTTCAAACTTCCCACTTATGTTAACCGGCTAAAAGTCATTAATATACCAGAACATGAATCGAGTAAAATGTCACACTGATTTTGGCTTTTCATCACAAGAGTTTTTAGGTTACAAAATCAGGTAGAGTGTACCAACTATTACAGTAACTAATTATTCATAGAGTACCGCCACATCATCAATGAAACTATTACTGGTTCAAATTACCTTGAACTGAAACTTCAAAGCTTTTTATCATTAATCAAAATGTTTAAAACTTTGATGTATTTTTCCAACCTTAAAAGGTTGGTTACAATAAAGATTAGACCAAAGGGTTAAATTTCAATGCAATTCGCCCTTCATTTTATGCTTCTCTAAAGTATTATAAAAACTACTGGAGTGAGCAAAATGACAATAAAAGCTGAGAAAGTAGCATAGAGATATCATCTTACCAGGATGGTCAATGATACAGCGATAAATATGGACTGGGTCATCAAGACAGTAAATGCATTTCATGACGGTCACATGTAAACTGGATCTTCAAGAAATTAAGAAAGTAATGTCTCATGTAACAGTATCAGGCTGCAAAACACAGACATTGGTTAAAGTCAATACATTGTCTAAAATATAAAATAAAGTCCACCATATATATAAAATAAAGTCAATACACATGATTTTGGATGTGTTATTACTTGTGTGGATGATGGATCTTTGTGGTTAATTGAGATGTGATATCCTTAGTTTAAAATATGGTATTAGTTGTAAACTCTAGTCTTACTCGTAAACTCTGACCTTACGCATAAACTTTGGTCTTACGCGTAAACTATGATCTTACGCGTAAACGTTGGCCTTACTCGTAAGATTAGGTTCTTACGCGTAAGTTTCTGGTCCTTAGTCGTAAGACATAGAAAAACCAAATAAACCTTTCAAACTTATCTAAGCTTGAAAGATATCACAAGTCGAAGTATTCCACAAGCTTATCCAAGCTAGGGAAGTACTGAGTAACCTTTGCTCGTTGACGAAACTAAAGATTCACGCTTATCCGTAAACTAGAGACTTATGCGTAAACTTTGCAGCTTATGCGTAAAGTAAGGGTTTTGACTGAGGTTATGCGTAAACTAAGGGTTTTGACCAAAGTTATGCGTAAACTAAAGGTTTTTGCTGCTTACTCGTAAACTTTACCACTTATGTGTAAAATGACCAAATTTTTCAAAATACATTTTAGGCATAAAAGATACGATTTCCACAAGTTTCTTTTGGTCAAATCTCTTCAAAAACACGTAAATAACAATAAAGTTTAGGCCTTTAACACTAAAGTCGAAATTTGAGGTTATTCGTAAGAAGGTACGAATGTAAACAAACAAGTAGAAAACGATATTTAAACTACAAAGTACTCTTTATGAAATATCTAAGTTTCTAAACACTATATCAACCTTAAAACTTTCCAAGCTTCAAGATTTGAGTGCAAGAAACAAAGAAAAACGCGAAAAATTTGAAGAAAATTAGAAAGAAGGTACGAGTAACCAAAAAAAGTACACCTTCAAGCAACTATTAGTCGATTGATACCACTTGTTAGGTGACCTTAATGATTCAACACAAGTATATCCAGTGAGAGAAAGTTAGAGAGAGAGAGAGAAATGGGAGGAACATGTATTAATATGAATGATAAAGAGTAATATTGCATAACATGAACCAACCCATTCAAATGAAGGTTTACATTAGTATTTATAGCCACATGGACTAGGGCAACGCCCCATGCGGACTTTGTAGAAGCTATGCCACGGTCCATGGGCTTACTTCATGGACCGGGCCTTAAACAAACATATAAGCCTTATAAAACTAAGCAACCTATTACATATTTAATGATCGACACTTTATATTAATTACACGTATTCCCAACAATATTGAATGATTAAACGAATAACTTATCTTCAATTGAACATGGATGAAAAAGGCTGAAAAAGTCCTACAAAAGCTGTGAAAATCGTCTAGGGTTTTGTCCTCCAAAGTCTTACACATTAAAATGAAAAATTGCGAAAGTTTTTGTAGATTTACAACCCTGACGGCGTCACCTTATAGGTCGTGACGCCGTCAGCTCGCCGTGTTTAGGGTTTTGTCTTGTGCAAGTCACCGTTCTGACGGCGCCAGGAATAGCTTAAGGCCGTCACTTGTTAATTCTTATAGGTTGTCTCATGTTAGCTTAAAACGTGACTCCCATCATCAACCCCTCCCCCCCCCCCCCCGGTGGTATTTTTCTAAACCTGTCCAAATATGCTCTTGAGATTTTGAAGAAGCATGGCATGACAAGTTGTGATACTTATAACACACCTATGTCTGCATCATCCCCAAAGATGGATGCTGATTTACATGGTACACCAGTTGACCCTACAAAATACCGCAGTATGATTGGGTCCTCATGTATCTAACCAGCAGACCAGATATAGTTTTTGTTGTATACCTATGCTTCCGTTATCAGTCACAGCCAACTGAAAGCCACCTCTCTGAGGTTAAAAGAATCCTTCGATACATAAAGGGAACCATCCATTTGATGATCTGGTATCCGAAGGATTCTGGTTTTGAACTAATAGCTTTTTCAGATGCTGATCATGCAGGATGTTTAGACACACGCAAAAGTACTTCTGGGGGGGGGGGCAGTTTCTAGGAGACAAACTTGTATCTTGGCAGTCAAAGAAGCAAGATTGCACTTCATTGTCATCTACAGAATCTGAATATGTAGCCATGTCAGCATGCTGTGCTCAAGTCATTTGGATGCAATCACAGCTGATGGACTACGGTTACATTTTCAATAAGATTCCGATGTACTGCGACTCCAAGAGTGCCATTGCCATCTCATGCAACACGGTTCAACATTCGAAGTCAAAACATATCGCACTTCAATATCATTTCATCAAAGAGCATGTTGAAAAGGGTACAATTGAATTATACTTTGTGGGTACTGAATACCAATTAGCGGACTTATTCACCAAAGCCTTGCCCCATGCAAGATTTGTGGAATTAGTTCACCAAATTGGTATGCGGTGTTTGACTCCAGATGATTTGAACAACTTTCTTAAACACAACTAAGAAAGTCAAACACCAAAACTTTTTTTGTAAATATCTTATTCAAAAACACAAAAAGATTTTTCATTTTATTTTTCTTTATTAAAAAAAATCATCTCTTTTCAGTGTGCAAAATTCAAAACAAATCAAAATATGCTCTTGATATACACATTTAATCAATTTTTGATCACAAACATATTTTGAGGGGGAGAATTTTTATTTATCATGACTTTCGCACACTCTTTTCAAAATCTTCATCGTGCAACATTTCCATGATCTCTTGAACTAAATGTTTGAAAAAGTTTTAGAAGTATTTGTTAGTTTAAGGGGGAGAAATGTAAATTACAAAAGTTAACAAACATTTGGACTAAGGATATAACAACAACAAACCTCAAGGACTGTTGTTGTCAATTGTCAAAATTTTGTAACATAAGGTTTGCGCTTGATGGGAAATACGGGTTAAGGGACTAAACTTGACAAAACTCCGAATTATTCCCTATATAAGCAACTTGACTCAGTTTGTAAAACACACAAACTGAAAAACACACCTAATTGCCGCCATTTTTATTCTTCAACCAAGCTCTTTTTGATCTTCTTTCATTTCACGATTGTAAGTGTTTAACACATTCATGTATGATTAGTAATCATTGCCCAATTTATGGAAACATTTCTGTGGCTAAATCTCTCAATTGATGAATTAGGGTTTAAAGCATCAATTTGGGCATTTCTTGTGTGTTAGGTTTTAGTCTAATTAAATTAGTACTTTAGCTCAACATCATGATTAGGATTGTTCTATTGCATGTTAATTGTGATTTCAAACATCATTGAATGAAAATTTAGTGCTTTAAGGTTTAAAAGGTCGAAAAGAATGCTACTACTAATAGGTGTATTGTAGTTGTGTTTTGAGCAGTTGGTTTTGCTTATATATGTTCCCAAATCATGCATATTAAGTATTGAATGCTAAAACAAACATATGCTCTAAGTTGAAGAATTTCGTGTTGCATAATGATCTTTTGTGACCAATGTGTTTGTTTGCTTAGATTTCTGGATAATAGGATTCGTTTAGAATGAGTTTAGGAAGGTATTTGATGCTTTCATGGTCCTTGTATCTATCTGTTATTGATTTTGATTAAGTATGAAATCCTTCGAGTAAGCATGAAGGTCTTCGACTTAGGATGTTTTTTTCTTCTACATAGTAATATTTGGGATGAAGTTCTTCGAGTTAGAAGAAAAGTTCCATTACTTAGAAAATTTTATGATATTCTTCGAGTAAGAGATTAATTTCTCCTACTTAGACAATTTTTTATAAAATCCTTCAAGTAAGGAAAACATTCTTCGACTTAGAAATTCTTTCTTAAAATCTTCGAGTAAGGAAAAGTTTCTCCGACTTATAAATTCTTTCTTAAACTCTTCGAGTAAGGAAAAGATTCTTCGACTTAGAAATTCTATCTTAAACTCTTCGAGTAAGGAAAAGTTTCTTCGAATTAGGAATCTCATTCTTTAAATCTTCGAGTAAGGGAAAACTTCTTCGACTTAGAAGATTTTTATTAAAATCTTCGAGCAAGTATGCAGTTTTTTCGAGTAAAAATTTTATCACAGTTTCTCCGAGTTAGGAGGGTTTCAAAAATTTCCGAGTAAGGAAAATGGCAATCTCCAATTAATGGATGTTCTTTTCAAATATTTTACTAAATCCTTCGAGTAAGGAAGTTTTTCTTTCTTTCTTCGAGTAAGACCATTTTATTCGAGTAAGCTTATTTTTCAGACTTATAAATTTTTTTCAAAATACAGAAATGTGTCAAGTTGAAAAATTGTGTTTGCTCTTATATGATTGTTTGTTTATTGTGCACTAATTATTTATGATCCGCATACTTGTTCCTCTATATGGTGTATCATATCACTTAAGTATAGATCATTTATTGAATGACTTACACTAACATAAATATGCAATTTCTATTGTGTTTCCTTGTTGGTGTTTGTGCTTCTCAGGTTCACAATGTCTCAAGCATCCATAGCAAGAAATGAGTTGATACCCGAAGGAGATGAAAGGAAGATAGGAGAATCCAATTACCGGGTAGATTTGGAAACCTTAACATGCCACCCTACTTGTCAAATCATGGTGGAGATACTCAAGAAACACTTCTGCAGACATATTCTGACCAGATCCGCTACGGTTCCAGAAATCTATCTTAATCAGTTATGGCATTCTTTAATCATTAGTCGCGACATAAAATCCATGACAATCACCCTTTGGCAGCAAGGTCATCAAGTTTGATGTTCATCTTCTTCGCAATGTTCTTGGACTTCCTCCAACTATCTTTGGAAAATACACAGTTTGTAGATGATCCGTCTTTGAACGTATAGTCAAATCCATAAAGCACCTCGGCTATGACGATTCATTTGAAGAACTCACATCTCATTCCAAAGTTGACAGAAGGTATATTCCTCAACCATGGTTGACCATTTACACCATCCTCAGTCACTGCATCACGGGAAAGGAAACAGGTCATGAGCACCCCAGACTTGAACATCTGTAGTTCTTCTAGGGAGTCATCAACTTGGCACATCTTGACTACGCCAAGTATATATGGACTAACATGGTATACCAAGCTCGTCAATTTGGGGAAAAGAAAGGCTACAAGATTCCATTCCCTTGATTCACTAAGCTTCTCATTGCTCACTTCATGGCCCGAGAACAAGATATTGACAAACGTCCAAATGAAAAATCTCATTCTGAACAAACGGACCATGTTCTTTCACGAGTAACAATTCATGCCACAAACACCACCAAACAAGGTCTCAGAATTCCATATGCCTAAATTACAGAGACGGTGAGGGCAATAGAGGCTTATGAAAGATATGATGAGGCAGAGAAAGCAGGATTGGTAGGGATAACTATGAAAGGAAACACTGGCACTGGAAGAGGTAGATGAAGAGGAATGAAAGCTGTATAACAAGAACAAAGAAGTTTACTCGAGCAACTAAAATGAAACCAATGCTCCGAGATGAATCTACTGAAGATGAATAAGATGAAACGAACTTAAGGGAAGAAAGAAAACGCATCATGAATATCAAGAAAGAAAAACACGATGAAGATCTGGTTAAAGGCAAATAACCAATGAACCAAGACAAACCCGATGATACCTTACAACCTCCAAAGACAAAGAAAGAAGAAATAGCACAACTCAGGAAAGCCTTACAGGAAAACAAACCAAAATATTTGGCTGATCTTGAGAAATTCGAGATGAAGAAGAAAGGTGAAGGGTCTGGGTCAAAGGTTGGTGATGATGAAGTCTTGACTGAGACTGATGATGAAACAGAAGCCACTTTGTCTAATCCTGAAAGTGTATCAGTGAGTGAATCTGAGGGTGAATCAAAAGAATCAGACCAACACATTCACTCGCCCTCAGGATCTGATAAAGATGATACTCATGAAGAAAAGAAAGACGATGAAGGAGATGAAGAGAAAGATGATGAATCTGACGATGACAATGATGATGATAATGATCAGGATGACGATCAACAAGACGATGATGATCAAGATGATGACAACTCTGAAGGAGATAATCGTATACCTACTCCACCCATTCTACCATCTTTTGTGCCATCATCTCATGATCAACACTCCAAAACCAAGCCTCCCTCACCAAAACCTATACCCCAACAAACTGAACCTAGTGAACTTCAAGCTCTTAAGGAATAGCTTAACACGTTACAAGCTCAAGTTAAGTCACATCAATAAGACATTGATGAGTTCAAGACATATGATGTTTCTCAAGCAATGGAAGATTTCTTCACCAAGAACTTACCAAGAGAAATCGGCAAACACCTTCAAGAAACACTTCCATCTGTTATGAAGGAATATGTCAAGAGAAAGATTGATGGAATAGTTGCTCATCAAATTCAAACAACACCTCTTACAATTCAAACTAAACCATCAAAGCCATCCGCCGCAGATCTCAAAGGTCAATTTCTTGAAGCTATTGTCAATGATCCAGAGGAAAGTGAACTTCGCAAAGCATTGATCAAGTCAATGAAGAATGTTGAAAAGAAAGATGATCCATGCAAAAAGGTCAAGTCAAGCAAACGTCGTCATAATGATTCTGACAAAGATGACCAAGCTAAGCCGAGAGACAAACGTACACGAATGACTGGACCTAAGGCTAAACTGCAATCATCCAACATTCAACATATTATCGAAGAAGAACTTGTACCACAATATACTGGAACATTTGATGATGTTGAACCCCATGATGACATCACACACAACAAAGAAGCTGAAGCAATTCCTGAACCACCTGCGGATGCACCAATGCAACATGTTCCTGAATGGATTAATCCATCTGCAGAAAAGTTTGATTGGTTTGAAGAAATGGTTGATGCATATCCTGACATTCCAGAAGACGAAGTTCTTGCAGAAGGCTCAGTTGTGGATTTCACGAAGAAAATTAAGCAGGTGATGAAGATCCAAAAACTACAACTGTCTGATTTGTTAATATCCGAAAAGCAGGCTTCTCACAGTTCAAGACATCTATTACTTCTCAATTGGAATTTGAATACAATCTTGAACAAGTTGCTAGAGCATTATCAGATAATGTTAGTTGGGATGTTGCAAGACCTTCACATGAATCCGACATATTCAAGTTTCGTGACTATTCTCAACCATTACTGCTCATTGGTCAAGCTCACAATCCCAAGATCCCAAAGGCATATTTCTTCAATCATGACTTGAAGTACTTGATATATGGGGACACTGATCCAGAGAAATGATATGCTACGTCTCTTACCAAGTTTAAAGCTGCTACTTATGTACAAGAAGGACTCGAAGAATAGATTGGAGACTTGTTCAACACTTCAATTGCTGATTACAATGATGAAGCTGTTCTAGGAGTTTTTCACTTGCCATAGATGCGCAAATGGTTCTACAAATGGAAACTGACGTTTACTTCGAAACACAAGGTAAACTACAAACAAAAGATCCTTTCCATCAAGAGTGCTGAAACAGAATCAAAATATGGGTACAACTTTCTGACAAAGATCACGGTTCGAAGACAAGATGACAAGGGGTACTCGCTCAACGAGGCAGACTATCCTCACTTGAATCTCAACAATATTGAAGATATGTACTTGCTTAAGATACAAGGAAAACTCGAGCATCTTCCTGGCAGCCTTCAATACGACATCATCAACTCCATACTTCTTTACATTCGTAGAATTGTAATAAAGACAAAAGTCGAAGATGTTCACCTAGGTGTTGAAAGTTACCAGAAGAAACTCAACCTCATCAAACCTGATCTCAGACATCCGAGAATCGCAGAAATGAAGCCATATTCATTTATCAAAAGACCATTAGGAGTAGTATATGTTAGATCAGGGAGACCAAAGTTCATGGGATACGAAGACATTCACAAATTCAGTGATGAAACTTTGATACAAGTCAGGTCTGAGCTTGATCACATTCTTGAAAACCATACAGAAGGCCGTAAGCAAGGATGGTTACGAAAAATGACATGGAGACGAAACGATGTGAAGCAGGCAGTCAAGTTCTTAGCACGTATTGACTACAGGCTCAAGCAACGGGTTCAAATGCGGAGATTAGAAGGATATGTTGGGGGAAGAGCTAAGGATCCAAACATTCTCACATTTCGTCGTCCTGAATAATCATTGGCATAATTTTCATTTGTTTTTATCATTAAATATTGTATTAGTGGAGGAATATTATATTATAAATATTATTTGTGCGGAGATTGGAAGGATAGTGTTAGTGGAGGAATATTATATTATAAATATTATTTATTATTTATAATATAATTTTGATTATAAGAAATTTAGAAAAATTGTTAAGTATTTAGAGAAACTTAGACAAGTTAAGTATTTTTATCAAAAATACTCTAAGTGTTGGAATTTTAGAAAATTTGGGCATGACCCATTCGTTTATTCAATCATTTCCATTTTTCTCATGTGTTGCAACTTCTCAAATAATTCGCGTTGTTAATTATATGTGCAAAATTGGTTTGTAATATATATTGGTCGTTGTAAGTATTTTTATCGTTATAATTATCGTTATCGTCACGTTTAATTATTAATAATAGATTTCGATACAAAGTCAATATTTAGTCAATATGCTTTCAAAAGTCAACAAAAGTCAACATTTATAAGGATTTGGTCAAAATTTCATTTTTCACCCTTTAGGAGACTAACGCGTCTCAAAACAAGTCCAAACTAGTTTTAGTTATATATATCGTATCGTTAAGTAATAATATTCATAGCGAGTCGAAAAATATTTCAAAAGTCATTTTTGTCATCCGACATACTCATTGGGCCGAAATTTATTAAATGAGCCCAATAGAATATTTAGTCCAAAACCATTTAGCCTTTTTAATTTACGACATATATATCGTTAGTTTGCTAAAACATTTTTTTTAACACGTTCGTCACCACATTTGGTCAAAAGAAGTCAACTGTGACGAGTTGGGTTGGGCTTGGCCCAACTGCCACCGAAAGCCAATAAGCTCAAAATTATAAATTTTAGTCCAAGGCCCTATTTAGTTAAATTATATATATATATATATATATATATATATATATATATATATATATATATATATATATATATATATATCGTCGCGTTTCTAAAAATCATTTAACACGTTCGTTAATCCGTTTGGTCAAAAAGTCAAAAGTGGTCTTTTTCATGTTGAGATCGGCCCAACAGTCCACGCATAACCTTTTTAGCCCAAAATGTATTTTTAGCCCATTATTCTAAATTAGTAATATTAATTACGTAACAAATTTTAATTATATCAATTAAGCTCTTATAAATAAGCTATTAAGTCAAAAAGTCAAACATGACCAAATTTAATTATGTTCGACCCATATAACAATATACGATCCATTATCACATTTTTTTATAAGCTAAACTTAATTAGTTATGGCTTATTCAATAAGCTATTCAAAATAAACTTTTAAGCATTAATTCCACCATTTCACCACTTGAGCCAAAATTTTATGTTTTTCAAAACCCCAATAGTTTTGCAATTTATTTCTAGCCGATTCATATATATGTCCACAAAAGTGTATATATTGCCTTAAACTCGCGTAATTAACATTAATCATATTTGTTTCATCAAATTAGCACCATATACATCAAGATTTACCACACAAGCAAGAAATACTCTAATTTGTTCAAAAACTTTATCTAGGTCGAGCACTATATATCATATATCAAGCCCTAGCTTTTTCCATTTTAACAAAACATACACATTTAACAATTTTTAACATCATTAGACATCAAATGTACATGAATTTAACAAGATTAGAAAAGTTGTGATGATTCCTTACAATGGTTTAGTGTTAACGTGGGGTAGAAAGGACCAAGAACAACCCAAACTTCACCAAATTTACCCAAACCACGTTCCAATTAACCCGAAACTCTTGAATATACACTCTAATTTACTTGAACTTCAAAGAAAAGTGATGGATCTTAGGAATTTAGTTTGAGCCGTGAGTTTTGCATGAAGAAAATGATCTAGGAAGTTGGGTGAGTGTAATATGGATAAGCTAGTTTGTTTGTGTTATATTTTAGAGTAAGTATGTAATATATATAAGATTAAATACAAGTTAGTGGAAGGATTTTGTCACCTTATGGGGGAGTAATACTTGGGGCCGGATATGGACAAGTAATAGGGGGAGGGAAAATATTTTTACCTCTCGTTGGTGTATCGTGTGTCGGTTTGAGCTTAAACGTGACCGTAAAATCCCGGTTCGACGTTTTTGGACACGTATACGTAAAATAAAGTTTTTATCCACGTTTTTGTCAGAAATGTAAAAAAATATTATTACTGACTCAAAAATATATTTATTTGACTGCTACCATGTGTACTGTGCTGTCGGTACGCGTGTGCGGTTGCTTTTCAAAAAAAGGTGAGAAAGCTCTCAGTTAATTACGAAACTTGTCAGTAACTATCAGAAATAGAATAATTTATGCTTACTGACAAAAATATACTTTTTTTGCAGTGACTGTAAGCTACAGTATGCGGGTCAGCTCCCAAAAATGCTCAAAAATACTTAGAAACATGCAAATGCGCATAGAAATGCTCAGCTTAAAATTAATAAATAACCATTTAATATTAATTAACAACGTGAAAATTACCATTTTTCACAGTCTCCCCAGCTAATCAGGAAATCCGTCCCGTATTTCAATTTACGTTACTCGTTGGGTTTGAAAAGAGATGAGGATATTTTCGCTTGATTTCATCCTCTCGCTCCCATGTAAACTCGAGGCCTCTGCAAGAGTTCCAACAGACCTTCACAATTGGGATACGACTCTGCTTTAGCCGTTTAACTTCCCGGTCCATGATTTCAATCGGCTCCTCGATGAAATTTAGTTTCTCGTCAAGCTGAATCTCATCCAAAGGAATGACGGCGTTATCATCCGATAAGCACTTTTTCAAGTTGCTGACATGAAAAACATCATGCACAGCGCTGAGTTCAGATGGCAGTTCGAGTCGGTAGGCTACCGGCCCAATCCTGGCAAGAATTTTGAACGGTCCAATATAGCGAGGGTTCAGCTTACCACGCTTTCCGAATCTTATCACGCCTTTCCATGGCGAGACCTTTAACATCACTTTGTCACCCACTTGGAACTCAAGGGGTTTTCACCTCTTGTCGGCATAGCTTTTTTGATGGTCACGAGCCGCTTGCATTCGGCTCTTGATCTGCACGATCTTCTCAGTAGTCTCGTAGACTAAGTCTGGTCCATTAAGTTGGCTTTCTCCGACCTCAGCCCAACAAATTGGCAATCTGCACTTACGACCATAAAGTGCCTCATACGGTGCAGCCTTAATGCAGGTGTGATAACTGTTGTTGTAGGAAAACTCGGCTAAAGGCAAATGCCTATCCAAGCCGTTCCCGAAGTCAATCACACAGGCTCTCAGCATGTCCTCTAATGTCTGAATGGTCCTCTCACTCTGACCATCAGTCTGAGGATGATAAGCTGTACTCATGTCAAGGTCGGTTCCTAACGCGTCCTGAAGTGACCTCCAAAAATTAGACGTGAATCGACTGTCTCGATCAGAGATAATAGAAACTGATGCCTTGCGACAATTTCCTTCACATACAGTCGCGCGAGTTTGTCCATGCTGTCATTCTCCTTTATAGGAAGGAAATGAGCTGATTTAGTAAGACACGTCATAACCGCTCGACGTCTTAGGCAGCTTGGTGATAAAATCGATAGTGATACGCTCCCATTTCCATTCTGGGATCTCAGGTTGAACAAGCAGACCGGATGGTCTCTGGTGTTCAGCCTTGACCTTCGAGCACGTTAAACACTTACTGACGTACTCAGCTATATCGGCCTTCATGTTTGGCCACCAATACAACTTCTTCAAATCTAAGTACATCTTGTCAGATCCTGGATGGATGGAGTACTTGGATTTATGGGATTCGTGCATGATCAAATCACGAATTCCTCCATATAACGGAATCCAACACCTGTCCCCATAGCACAAAACTCCATCAGATCTTCTTACGAAGCCATTCTCACTCTCTGGCATTCCGTAAATTTTCTCACGCGGTCGGTTTTCATCCTTGAGTGCCTCACCCTGAGCCTCAAGAATTTTTGCTGGAAGCGGCGAACAGATCGTCATCCCTAACGATCGACTCTGAGGGGTTTGATCCGCTCTTTTCTGCTGAGGGCGTCGGCAACTACATTTTTCTGGCCTGGGTGGTAACGGATCTCACAATCATAGTCGCTAAGCAATTCTAACCATTGGCGCTGTCTCATGTTCAGTTCCTTCTGGTTCAAGATATGCTGTAGACTCTTGTGGTCGGTATACACCACGCACTTAGTACCATAAAGATAGTGCCTCCAAATTCTCAGCGCAAACACGACTGATCCTAACTCTAGGTCATGGGTTGTGTAGTTTTTCTCATGGGTTTTCAGCTGTCGAGAAGCGTATGCTATCACCTTTTATCTCTGCATCAACACAACTCCCAAACCCTTGTGTGATGCGTCACAATACACAATGAAATCTTCACTACCCTCGGGTAAAGCCAAAATAGGTGCACTACACAATCTTTCCTTAAGGATTTGAAAAGCTTCTTCCTCCTTATCTCCCCAGTCGTATTTCACATTCTTTTGTGTCAGTTTTGTCAATGGCTTAGCTATCTTAGAAAAACCTTCAATAAACCTTCGGTAATAACCGGCAAGTCCTAAAAGTTGTCGTATTTCAGTAGGCGTTGTGGGCATTGCCCAATCCTTTATTGCCTCAATCTTAGCGGGATCCATGTGAATGCCCTGTCTATCTATCACGTGACCCAGAAACTGCACAGTCGATATCCATAATTTACACTTCGAAAACTTGGCGTATAACTTCTCCGTTTTCAATAATTCCAGAATTAGCTTGAGATGTTCCTCATGCTCTTTCTCATTCTTGAAATATATTAGGATATCATCAATGAATACTATTACGAATTTATCCAAATACGGCTTACACACTCGATATATGAGGTCCATGAATACAGCTGGTGCATTTGTCAAGCCGAATGGCATAACTAGGAATTCGTAATGGCCATATCGGGTTCGGAACGCGGTCTTCGGGATGTCCTCTTCCCTGACTCGAAGCTGGTGATAACCTGATCTCAGGTCTATCTTCGAATAAACCGATGAACCTTGCAACTGATCAAATAAATCGTCAATTCTCGGGAGTGGGTACCTATTCTTAATGGTTAGCTTATTCAGCTCCCGATAGTCAATACACATTCTGAAGGATCCATCCTTCTTCTTAACAAACAAGACAGGAGCTCCCCGAGGCGAAGAACTCGGTCTGATAAAACCTTTTCCGGATAGTTCAGCTAACTGATCAGACAACTCCTGTAACTCCGTAGGTGCTAACCGATAGGGTGCTCGCGTTACAGGCGCGGCTCCTGGCACCAAATCGATTTGAAATTCGATTTATCTGGCCGGTGGGAGTCCAGGTAGGTCTTCTGGAAAAACTTTCGGGAAATCCCTTACGATTGGTACATCTTCCAACCTTTTCTCTCCGGGCTCCTTTTCCTTCTTTTCAGTAACATGAGCTAGAAAGAGGTGGCATCCTTTCTCGATGTACTTCTGCACCTTCGTACACGAGATGATGCTCAATCTCGACGAACGCGCACGATCACTCCAATCTCCTTCAATTATCAGAACTTCGTTCCCATAGGGTACTCTGACGATCTTTTCTTCACAGACAATGACATCATGATATTTCGATAGCCAATCCATCCCTATGATGACGTCAAAACTACCCAACTCTACTAGCATAAGGTCAATGGTGAATGGGCGGTTTAATAAGTTTAGAGTGCAACCCCTTATAATGGTACCTACTCTTTCTAGGTTTCCGTTTGCTAATTCTACGTCGAAGACATTATCTAAGGTGGTTGGGGCTATATCAATTAAAGGACTAAAAGCAGTCGACACAAACCTTCTATCTGCTCCCGTATCGAATAGTACTGAAGCATAACGATTATTTAAAAGAAACGTACCCATCACCACGTTCAGGTCGTCCTGGGCTTCCCTTCTACCCACAGCATAAACTCTTCCACAGGCTCCTCCTCTATTGCCCTGATTTCACTGCTACTTGGTTGACTGGTGGCCAACATTTCCTTGGTTTTGGGGCTTGTTGCACTCATTCCGGTAATGACCCTTTTCACCGCACCCAAAGCAGGTGACTTCCGCCCTACGGTTGTGGGGTGGTGCTGCTTGTGCAGTGGCTAGGGGTCTTGCCCTACAGTTCTTTGCCAAGTGTCCTATTCTCTGGCAGTTGTGACATTTCACTGTGCACTGTCCCTTGTGATGTAGCTTGCAGCAGTTACAAAAAGGTACGTTCTTGTCATATCCCTTCTTATCACCTGAACCAGCTGCATAAGCTTTGGCTACATTCTTCTTTTTGTTTTGAGAGCTGCTGTTACTACCCTTCGAGTGATCTTCCCACTTCTTTTTGTGGTCAATACTCTTTTCTGGAACATCCTCCAGTTCCTGATGCATCAACTTGTTTGCTATCTCCATGGTCTCATGAAGATCTGCAGCTCTCGAGGTAGTCACATCACCTCTTATGGACTTCGATAAACCACCGATATACCTCTCAATCAATCTTGCCTCAGTCTAAACCATTTCGGGACATAGCAAAGCCAACTCCTGAAATCTCTGGTTCTAAGTAGCCATATTGTTGTTTTGCACCTTCAAATTCCAAAACTCTATCTTCAACTTCTTGACCTCATTTCGTGGGGAATATTTCCTAATCACTAATTCCTTAAAGTCTTCCCACGGCATGGCATAAGCAACATCCATGTTAGCAGATTTCATGTAGTTGTTCCACCAGGTCAAAGCGACATCCATGAAAGTGAAAGATGCATACTTGACCCTATCGTCATCGTTACAACCATTGATGCGAAACACGGTTTCTAGCTTCTCAATCCATCTGGTCAGGCCAACAGCTCCCTCTGTTCCTCCAAATCATCCAACCATGATCTTTCAGAATTTAGAGTAAGTACAACCACGGCTGTTGGTCACTGGCCTAGATATTCCGGTGTTGGTGGTCGAATTATTTGCAGCTGCGAGAGCGGCGGCCACGCGATCAGCGACAAGCTGATCCAGAGTTGCTTGATTCACCACTGGTGTATTTGCCACGGCCCTGGTTGGGGCGGCGTTCTCAGCAACTTGGCCCTGTGCGGCTCTTGTCGGGGCGACATTCTCAGCAGTCCTTCCCCTTACTGACCTTGTCGGGGTGGGTGTGTTGGCGATTTGTCCTCGTGTGACTCTGGTTGACTTTCGTTTGGGTGCCATTTATCTGCATCACAAAAAGATGGCGATAAATGAGATCTTGTTTATGGAAGGAAAGAATCATATGAATATATGGATAGTGCAAACAGAATGCAAGAATAAAGTCAACCACAGAGGAAAAATGAATAATCGGATAGAAAAACCAAGCTTGTTATTTATATATCAAAAGGATAAGGTTTACAAAATTACAAGCATGGTTAAAAGTTAGTTCTGGAATACTAAAGAAATACTAGTCATCCTAGTGAATACATCATCAGCTAAAACTACTCTAGGCTCGGTCACTATCTAGGCGTAACTGGCCTATACGATCTCTCAACTCCTGATTCTCTCTCATCACTGCTCCAATAGTGTACTCTGCAGTCATAATCCTCTGCCACTGAGTACGATCAACACCTCTTGCTCGTCTCAACATTCCCTGCATCCTGCTCTGGCCTCTGCCTAAGCCAATAGCCTTAAAATCCAAATTCCTAAGCTCTCTACCATGCAACCTCTCCAAAGCATCCAACCTAGCTCTCAATCCAATCATCACCCGCCGATCAGAGTACATCTCCTCAAATAACACACAAGCAGCCCTATCAACAATCCCAATCCTCCTCTCCACACTCTGAATACGATCAGACTGCTCCAACCTCCCGATCTGGTCTGAGTGCACATCAAGTAAACTGGCCTGATTCGCCAGCTGAATCCATATCTGCTCCATCTCAGTGGGTTCCTCAAGCTCTGCAAGTGGAGAAACCACTGGTGATGGAAGTGGAGTAGGCATCGGAGATGGAGGTATGAACGAAGGAGATGACGGTGTGTACTCTGGGCTAGCTGCACGTACACCCGTGCTGACATCACAAGCAATATCCATCCACTAATTGTCACTCACATCCTGAATCTAGGCATCCCTGGAACTCTGTCCAACCTCAAATATACCCTGAACATCCTCCATGATGCCCTTACCATCCCGCGGCATCATAACATAATCCAGATCCATAAGTGCATCTCTGTCCCTGTCATCATCTGCAAAAATAGGAGTGTGCTCAGTTGGTGCTATCACAGCTGGAGTAGGCTCATCCTAAACCTGCTCTGGATCCTCCACTGGATCCTCATCTTCCTCTGAGTAAGTCTCAACCGATCTCCTAAGTCTCTGGCTAGGTGGGGAATGGTCTGGAGATGATATTGGTGACTGAGATGGTGATTCAGTAGGGGTACCCATGTAGCCATAGCGGGTCCTACTGAGGGATGAAGATAACATAGATGATAACTGGAGGAGACGTCCACGGACTCGCCTATACGAGGCCCTATGTCTGATAGGTGGGGTATCCTGAACATGCTGGGTGAAAGTGTATAGCTGGGCTGGGGATGAGCGGTGTGCTGTGGTGTATCTGGGTATATATGGTGAGGTAGACACTGTAGTGGTGTGTACATGCTGAGCTGGAATGGGTGGCTGAGCAGCGGCTCGGACAATCTCCATTAACGGGTCATCCGTAAATGGAACTGGCTGTCACATCGGAGAAGTGTGTCCAGCAGCAGCTACCTCGTCATGTGTACCGAAAGGGAGAGACATAGTCTGTGACAAATATGGTGCGACACGTGTAAGTATATAGAAAATACTTATATCATATATGCTTAATAAAAATACTCAAATAGCATATCATAACACTTAATCAAATAAAGCAAATAATGCTCAAATCATAGCAAACTAAACTGGCAGGCATCTGGCGGTCATAAGGAAAAGTTTTTTATTAATCATATTTGTATCATCAAACTAGCACCATATACATCAAGATTTACCACACAAGCAAGAAATACTCTAATTTGTTCAAAAACTTTATCTAGGTCGAGCACTATATATCATATATCAAGCCCTAGCTTTTTCCGTTTTAACAAAACATACACATTTAACAATTTTTAACATCATTAGACATCAAATGTACATGAATTTAACAAGATTAGAAAAGTTGTGATGATTCCTTACAATGGTTTAGTGTTAACGTGGGGTAGAAAGGACCAAGAACAACCCAAACTTCACCAAATTTACCCAAACCACGTTCCAATTAACCCGAAACTCTTGAATATACACTCTAATTTACTTGAACTTCAAAGAAAAGTGATGGATCTTAGGAATTTAGTTTGAGCCGTGAGTTTTGCATGAAGAAAATGATCTAGAAAGTTGGGTGTGTGTAATATGGATAAGCTAGTTTGTTTGTGTTATATTTTAGAGTAAGTATGTAATATATATAAGATTAAATACAAGTTAGTGGAAGGATTTTGTCACCTTATGGGGGAGTAATACTTGGGGCCGGATATGGACAAGTAATAGGGGGAGGGAAAATATTTTTACCTCTCGTTGGTGTATCGTGTGTCGGTTTGAGCTTAAACGTGACCGTAAAGTCCCGGTTCGACGTTTTTGGACACGTATACGTGAAATAAAGTTTTTATCCATGTTTTTGTCAGAAATATAATAAAATATTATTACTGACTCAAAAATATATTTATTTGACTGCTACCATGTGTACTGTGCTGTCGGTACGCGTGTGCGGTTGCTTTTCAGAAAAAGGTGAGAAAGCTCTCAGTTAATTACGAAACTTGTCAGTAACTATCAGAAATAGAATAATTTATGCTTACTGACAAAAATATACTTTTTCTGCAGTGACTGTAAGCTACAGTATGCGGTTCAGCTCCCAAAAATGCTCAAAAATACTCAGAAACATGCAAATGCGCATAGAAATGCTCAGCTTAAAATTAATAAATAACCACTTAATATTAATTAACAACGTGAAAATTACTATTTGTCACAGTAGTGGTTAAGTAAACAGCAAAATTTACTTGCTATCCTCAATTTGAATTACAAACATGAATTACTACTCTTCTACTAACACCTAATCATGTTAACACCAATCAACGCAACCATGATCACAAGTCCACGTGTGTCGTGATGCATTTATAATTATGTTGGCCACCATAATTATAATTGCATCCGTTCACACGTGTACTTATTACCAAGGCCACACATCAGGGTATTAACACCAAATTACTTCATATAACGAACTCATCCAAGGCAAACCCTTATAGCAGGTAAATTCTCATAAGAACGAGAACAAATACGGGAAAAACTGTAAAAATGTGTAAGCACATAGAATATCGTACACATACTTCCTATGATGCATGCTATATGAGGAGTCCTAGGTTATTGTCTAGTTAAAACCACCTAATTCTCTATAACCAAGTCTCTGATACCATTCTGTCACACCCCGCCAAGGCGGAACCGCGAAGCATAACAGAAAGGAATCGTCATAACACATGGTTAAAAAAAAATAGAGAATACCCTAAATGGAAATAATACCAAATGTCATAACGACGCCAGACACAAGTAGGGGACTTGTATCATGGTTAGTCGAACAACAACCACATAGTCATATAATAAACCAAGAAGTCTCCCAAACTAGGCAAAATTATTCCTAACAATGCAACATATTCCAAAAACAACAAAAATGTCTCAGATAGAAATAATAGCAATCCACGAAGATAATGCCTAAGGTCTCTCGCTAAGCCATGCAAGAATCAAACTTCCTTAAGCTGTCTTATTGTCATCACCTGAAAATAAATACTCGAAAATGTCAACATAACGTTGGTGAGTTCGTAGGTTTAAAGCAAGCAAAACCATTTACCGTGCATAAAATATATGTAGGACAAGTGTGCAAATAACAATAATCAAGCGTAGGGCAAGCAGTTATACCATGGCTAATCCGGTAACCACCCACTTAGCTAATCAGGTAACCACCCATAACACATATGTACTACACATATGCCTACCAGCTGGAGCTAAAACATGAGTACTCCCATGTCAAAAGATTACACCCAAGACATGAGACCACACAGCAATACCATACAAGAATATCCACACAACCAAAACCACTAGTGCACCTAACACCATTATATACACAACATTGTCCAAAAATAATAAAGCAAACATTTAAGCACGACATAAAACTTGAAATACTTTGAGTATCATTTTCCCCCAAGGAAAAGTATAAGTAAAATGGGGCCACGAATACTCACCTCAAAACTGGTAACCTCTAGAACCCTTTAAAAGCAAATGGAAGGAATGAAAAGATCACAAAGAATCACAAGCTACTCCTTCTTCACAGTATCTGATAAATTATGGATCAATATTATTTGATAGTCCAAATTCATTTATATACTATAACTTATTTTTAATACCTGTTGTTATTAATTAACAAGTTTTAGGTTTTTATAAATAGTCAAGCTGTAACACCCCAACCCGACAAGGGTAGAAGTGCCACATTATGGTGACATATCAAAGCAAACACAAGCATACATCTCAAGTAATACAAATGAATTCTAAAGGTTACAAAGAAAAAAAATCCGAAGTACAAGGATTACAAATGAGAACAATAGCAAAATACTAAGTCTGAAATGCAAATCTCTTCTAGTCATCTCTAAATCCAGGATAGCAAATCTAAGTATAGTCTTCTAAGTCCAAGGAACTCTCCACCCATAACCCAGCTTCCAACTAAAACCTGCCGCAGGAAAAGAAATGCGGCTGAGCTTAAAAAGCC
Organism: Artemisia tridentata subsp. tridentata; assembly: GCA_021014915.2. Classification (NCBI taxonomy): domain Eukaryota; kingdom Viridiplantae; phylum Streptophyta; class Magnoliopsida; order Asterales; family Asteraceae; genus Artemisia; species Artemisia tridentata. Next base: position 245,085,772 of record CP139504.1, read on the forward strand.
CAGTGAACAGATATATATATATAAACGAAAATCGAAAGCAAATGAACGAACATATAGTATGGTGCAATGGGGAAAGCATAAGGTATAAATAATGAAATCAAAGTAAGCAAGGATCAGTAATCCACCACGAGCCCGAACACAAATATAGTAAGCAATCTAGAGGGGATACCTCTCAAATAACCAGATAATATGAGGGGTGTCCTCATGTATCAAATTGGAGTGATCATGTAATACCCGAAATTTCAAAACATGTAAAATTACCAAAATACCCTTGGAGCTTAAAATTTTAATTAATAAGTGTTTAAAACGCCAAATAAATCCCAAACCTCTGGAAATGAACAACATATGAAGTAGAATAATTTTTACTACAAGATTTCAATATTTTACAATGTTCAAAAATAATTGTCACACCTTTGAACAATCATATGGGCCGAATTACATTTTTATGTATTTATATACTTGTAAAAATTAAATTAAAAGCAAATAAAACAAGATAAGTACCACACAAATTATTGAAACTATTCTAATGGCCCATCAAATCAATCCAAGACCGAAATTGGGGCAAAGATAAATTTTCACACGGTATTCCCATTTTTTATCTCCATTATACACGCTCCATCAAGAGCCGATCCAAACAAAAATCACACACACACATCACGAATTTTTGGAAGAGAACTAGCATTTTTCTGGTGTTCTTACAAGCCTAAGGGACGTGGGAAAAATAGTTTCGAGGTCGTGAGATCACTTGTTCGATCGTGGGGGTTTTCTTTGTGTCGCGAGTACTAGCGAGAGGTGCAAAACTCTCACACTCCATCCGATCGTTCTAAACCACATCTGGTATTTTTTTGGTGCTATTTACATCGTATATGATTCATATAAAATGGCGAAATTGATCCATGCAACATACTCTGGTCGAATTGAAATTAACGAATCATTAAAACCTAAAAAAGAAAATAAATCTGAACGTGTTCATACGAATTTTCTGGATTTCGAATCTATTTTATTTGAGTTCTAACATCATCATATAACTTTGGAAAAATGATTGTTGTAATGGTTGAATCCTAATTCATCTTGGTTTAATTTTGTTGTCGATCGGATTTTAAAGAGTAATAACGAAAAATATAAAACCCTAATATAACGATTTGGGCTTAGGGTTCTTGTGATAGATCTGATTAATTAATGATAATTAATGATGTTTTGATGATTGATAATGTTTGGATTGATTTAGGGTTAGGGTTTTGTTAAATAAATAAATAGCGATTAGAAAATAAAACTATAAGGGTATGTTTCGTAATTCTTTAAACTCATGGGTCATTCTTGTAAGTTAATATGAACCAGGGGTAATCATAGAAAAATGTAAAATGAGAGTCCTATGGGTGAAATTTGGAAGATAAAGGTTTAAATGGTAAATACGTATATATATGTATTCGATTTGAAAAATAATAAAATGGAGGGACTAAAAGTGAAAATTCTGGAAACTCATGGTTATTCTATGAAAATAATGATATTAGAGGTGTAATGTGTAAATTGGAGGATTTGTGGGCTTAATATGTAATTGTTATTAAATTATGATTTGAATTATAAATTTTGTAAAGTTAAGGGACCAAATGTGTAATTTCTGAATTCTGAGGGTCTGATTCGTACTATACTTAATTCTGAGGTTACATTCTGTAATTTTGTAAAATAATATGCTTGGTTGGTAAATATGGATATTATAGGGATTAAATCATGAATTATGTAAATCTAGGGTTTGTTTTGTAAATACTGAAACTAGAGGGGTATAAACTGTAATCTGTGAAACTAAAGGGATTAGGATGTCATTCTAAATAAAATGAGTATTTAAATCAGTAACTTAAAGTATTTTCATGTTAGACCTTTGAATTTAGAATATTTGCATTTAAAACCCTACAATATGAAAATCTGTCATAATTAACCCTAAAGTTTTGCAACTTGATAAAATATACCTTAATCCCATAATAATATGTAAATAAGGACTTAACCTACTATGTAATAATAGTATCTTGTTAAATATGGAAATCTGTTAATTCTGGAAACCTGCTAAATAAGGAAAGTTGCTATTTCTGGAAAGTTACCTAAAAAGGAAAAGTTGCTAAAAATGGAAAGCCGACTAAAATAAGTAATCTGAAATTAAATAAGATTTTAATAAGTTAGTCATGAATTCGTGTAGATTCGCTGAAGATGGAGTTCGCTTCCGGTCTTTATTATTCTGTTGTGTGTTTTCACTTGCGGTATAAGGTACAGATATTCTGAACCTTCTCACAGGTTTCTCATGATCTCTTTCATTTTTCTGATCTGTCAGCTTCAGTATTGATGCCATTGCTATGATCCCCTTTACTTGAACATCTCATATGATTCCCCTTTGTTATAATTCCTGATATGAACTTTGTTATGAAACTTGATTCTGAACCATCTGTTATAAACCCTTTGAAATATGAACTTGTTATAATACTTTGATTCTGACATGATATCTGACTCTAAATTTTCCCTTGATACTTGACTGATTACCTTGTGACCTGAATATGTAAACCTCTGAATACCCTGAAGATTCATTTTGACATTTTAACTGAAATTGGAAACTTTCCTTAATGATATGAAAATGTTTTTGAAAAGCTTTTGAGTACGATGTTATGAACAGCACTAAAGGTTTTATGAAAATTTCTTTTAAAGACTATATGTATAAGAAGGTTTTACCAAACATCATTTTATGAAAGTCACTGGAAGATTATTTAAATACAAGTTAAATATGAAACCTTTGAATTAAAATCTTTTCTATGAACCTATAAACCTTTTGATTATGAACTTTTGATATGACCTATTGAATCTTGATTTAAACCTTATTCTAAACCTGGTTATAAAATCTTGTTTTGAAACTTAATTTGAACTTTGATATAAGCATTAATCTGGTATACTATTTCTGAACCTGGAGTTGAACATTGTTATAAACTCTGATATAAACCTATCTGATTTTTGAATCTCTTATATACACTTCTGTAACATCTGACATGGACCTTATAATCTGAACCTTTTGACATGACCTTCTGTTTATGACATGATACTTGACCTTTGACCCACAGTTTGATACCCGAGCCACCTCACTAGGCATGAGGGTTTCATGTCCATGTCATTGATGCACCGATGGCATGACTCTAGGGCAGGAGAGTGATGACATGTCCCGTCCCTGACTTTATTTTATCTGGCGTGTATTGGTAGACTCTGGCCACCTGGGGCATATGGATGCATCCTAGATTTGTTCTGTTTATGTTATCTGTTAATATTATCTGTTATATCTCTGGTGACTGATGGTGTGTGCGATACACGTCTTTCACAACCTCTGGGAGCTAGCTACTCCATTTGATACATGAGGACACCCCTCATATTATCTGGTTACTGAGAGGACACCCCTCTGATTGATGATGATGGCATGGTTATATATATATATTATATCTCTGTTTCTGGGCTCGTGGTGGATTACCGTTTACCTTTACCATATACATTACTTACCTTTGACCATTATTATACCTTGCACTATTTCCTTTTTACCTTTACCTACTTATTATTCCCTATCCTTTATCCTTACTCCTTTATTTATCCTTTGATTCTGATTATATCTGCATGACATGTATTTCTGACACTCTGTACTATTCTCTATTACTGCTTTGTTACCGTTATATCTGTTCACTGAGCTCTCGTAGCTCAGCCGCATTTCTTTTCCTGCGGCAGGTTTTAGTAGGAAGCTGGGTATGAGTGGAGAGTACCATTGGACTTAGAAGACTACACTGTGATAGATATTTTGTTATAGAGATGACTAGAAGAAGTTTTATTTTCAGACTTAGTATTTATTCCTCTGTAATTCTGTATTTCCTTGTAATTTCTTGTAACCTTTGTACTTCTTTGTATTATTGAAGATGTATGCTTATGTATGTTTCTGATATGTCACCATTGTTGTGACATCTCTACCCTTGTCGGGTCGGGGTGTTACAGATCAGCTCCCGAATAATATGTGAAAGACGTGGATTGCACCCATGCATCAGTCACCGAACAATATAATATAATATCAAATCATGTTAAATCCACTAATACGAACACGAACCTAGGATGCATCCATACGCCCCCCGAACAATAATATTGGCCATAATAAATAATAAAGCGCGCATAGCAAAATGGGGACGGTGTGGAACATCACTCGACCACACTGGAGTCATGCCATTGGTGCATCAATGACACGGCCATGTTACCTTCATGGCTAGGAAACGAACTTGGCTCGGGTATCAAACTGAAGGGTCAAAGGTCAAAGGTCCAAATCAAAGCAAAGGTTCAAATAGTCTAAGTCATCGAATCATGGTCAAAGTCCCAATATCAAAGCAAAGGTTCAAATAGTCTAAGTCATCATCGGAGGTTCAAAATCAAATGGTTCATTTAAAGTAATCTTTATCAAATGATTTTCATAAAAATGATCTTTAATAACGGTTTTCACAAAAGTAGTCTTTAAAAGTAGTTTTCATAAAAGCTTAGCCCAATTCCAATTAAAAGTGGTAGCGCATATTTCATAAACATCATTTTAAAAATAGTTTTTCCTCAAAACATTTTCATGATATAATTAAAAAGGTTTTCACATCTAGTTACCAAAATCAAATGAACCCTCGAAGTATCAAGTGAGTCGAATACTAATATCACAAGGTAACGAACGAATATCAAATGGATCATTATAGAGGCTCAAAGCAAAAGGGTCATATCGAACATCAAAGTCAAAATGAATCAAACAAACGAACCAAAGTGTCAGGGAAATTAGCAATGGCTTAGGGAATCTTAAACGAATCAAGATCAATGAGTCATGAGAGGGAAAACACCCTTACTGAAAAAGGGTAGAATATCTGTACCTTAGACCGCAAGTGAAAACATAATAGAAACATAAGATCGGAAGCAGACTCCATCTTCAGCGAATCTACACGAATTCATGGTCGTTTTATTAATAACTTGTTTTAAGTCAGATTACTCATTTTAGGTTTCTTTCTATTTTAGAAACTTTCTTCTTTTAGTAACTTTATATATCTAGTAAGTTTTTATAATTATTAAGTTTCCCGATTAATGACTTTTAAAGTTATAAATGATAATTATGTAAACTTAAAGGAATTATTATGATCAACGTTATAGTTTAGGGTTTGACAAGACGACTTATAGTAGTTTGGGGTTTAAGTGTCATTTTATCAAAGTTCAGGGTCAAATATGTAGATTATAAACAAATGACAGGTTCCTAGTTATCAATCCCACGTACTGTACTTAACACATGACTTCACCCTTTCTGTTTGCCCACTACAATACACACCCATTTGACCATACTCCTTGTCCATTTTAACGAGATCAATACCAACCATATTAGCACACAAAAGACCTTCGCATAAACTCTAGTTTTTCCCTGACCTTGTCCTGTTATGAACGCCACACACCCACACATTTTGAATCCCAAAAATGTACACATATCCGACCAAACAGACCCTAGTTTTATCCCACGCACTTGACCCATATTAGACCATTCGACCTATTATTTCCTTGTTTTATTTACTCTAATCTCGACATTTAATAGACACTCTCGCACACACATATGTCAACATAACCTGGTCGACACCACAACCATTCCAACTCTAGTTGTATTTCATGCAAGAACCACTCACACAACAGATCCCATTTGAATCCAATGCAGCAACCATAACGACCCTTTTTCTCGACTCAAGTTTGCCCATAATCGACTCTTGTTCCCAGCCATACACACACACCTACAACAGCCCATGTTTTTATACACATTCACAATTATTTTAAACACATTCGACACACTTTAATACTCCCTGCATTCGACCCCTCCACAATTAATAACCATGCAGAAAACCCCATTTTTATCTTATATATTAGAGATTGAGAACATGCTTTAAAACTAGACTCCCTGATCTTATTATCCTGCTCTTGACACATATAAAAGTATAGCCTCATTCCATGATTTCATGTTGTATTATAGATGTCTTAAAGCTCGTACAAAATACATCACACAATCGTTTAACTCAAATTCTAAAAACCATGATTAAACCTTATATCGATCTATATTCTCATTATTTCATGTGACTAAAAGGTATCATTTTATGTGACATTTTACTCTTCATTCGTACTCCTTTTTACGTCCATCAATATTCAGTTTTAAGTTATACTCATGAACATGTCGAGGGAAAAGAACAAGAGTGGGTGATACCTTGTGTTGAACGAAATAAAAACAACAGGAACCGAACCAGAACCTCAGCTACGTCCAAGCACCAACAAGATCACGATCAACCACTCTTTGTACCCTTTGATTTTGAACGAGAAAGGACCAAGAAGAAAGCAGCAGCCGAGCTTTGTTATGTGTTATTAGGGTTTTGTGATTTGTGAGAAAATTATGGCAATGATATAAAGAAAATGGTGCATGATTCGGCTTAATGAAAAACGTGTGAATGGGTTCTCAATTTTGGTAAATGGCATAAATTGTGGGCCTTGATTTGTGCCTAATAAGTGGTGATATATTTCAATTTAAATGATACGAGAATTCGGTTATGGCAATTCCATTTTAGGCGTGTTATTTATTTAATTAAATATGTGTAATTGTTTTATTCGTTCAATCATGAACGTTAAACATTTAGTGTATACTCGGGATTTAAATGTCTTAAAGTTTTAAACGTCATTTATGAATTTGAGATTGAAGGGTATTCTGGGTATTTTACGTATTCAGAAATTCTGGGTTTTACAACTCTTCCCCTCTAGAAAAAAAATTTTCATCCTCGAAAATTGAAGTGAAACGAAACGGAAGGCACACGGACCGTGAACGGAAATGTGGACGAATTTGTTTCTCATGACTCGATCTTGTCGATCAAAATAGCTTCGGTTTCTTCAGAAAAGACATACCATATTGAATCCAGAACAAAAGAATAATACGCCAACGTAACAGATGATAATCGTATTCTCTCGGAAGAGATACAGGGTGATAAATATGCTTAGCTCTTCAGATTTTCAAATTGTCTCGTCTTCAATATAACCTTTCAAAGGTATTCTCATAATCAGACAGGTCTGGTTTTCTCAGAATCCTAAAATCTCATATCTTAATTCATAACAGATCATCATGAACAGATTCATCGAATGAGAGACGTATATATAGCAAAACATAGGTGTATATAGTAACACTGGAATGTATGCAAATGGAAGATAATTCAATTGATAACATCGGACGGTAGAAAGCTCTACAACGAACCTAAGATCGTTATCAAAATACAGAGGTCAACAAACATATCTCGAGGATCCAAACATATCAAATCGTACGGCGATAGGGCAGATCAAACGTATAGGTCGAAAGAACCTAAAGTCTTACTATTCGCAGATAGTCGCCAACGGGTAACAGAAATATAGGGCTTCTCTAAGGCACTCCTCAAGATATCCTATGATCACAATAAGTGCACGTTATATGATGTAAGTATTATCACGTTGGCTAGACGTCATAATACTAGCATCATATAAATATGCCCTCATGATGACCATACTTTATCTCAAGTCATGAAATAAGCAACTTATCTTAACCACCTAACAGTCCTTCTATCCTCTAGGGTTGGTCTGAATCGAACATAATCACGAATTCAAAATCAAAGAAACAGAACGTACAAATAACGTAACGGAATTAGTAAGCATCAAATGAAGTACGTCTTCGAAAACGTCAGGTCTTCCACAATTCATCAAAATTCTCATATCAAAATAGTCATCCAATATATGCAGAAAGAACACAGAACGAAATTACTAATAGAGAACCCGAATCATTCAAAAGATCTTATCATCAGGTAACGGAAACTTAAGTGGGTTAAGCAGAAGTGAATATGTCATTGATAACTTTATCCTTCGCAGACTCAACTCATCCAACCACAAATATTTGCTTCAAAATTTGTCCATTCAAATACAAAATTTCAAAATTTCTTCTAAGTCCGAGTAGTCTGTCTACGCTTGTCCATCTGATCCTACGGTGAAAAGGAATTATAAACTTGAGTCTGGTCCCTCAAGCCTTCGGCACCACTTCTTGAAACTGTGGTGTAGTAACGTGAATCACTGACATGATTACTGTGCATCCTTCCATCTACAAATCTGCTTCTACTATCAATTCATCTTAATACAACTAAAATGAAGAGAGAAACAAGTCTGCGTATCTTCGACAGGTTTTCTAGCACAGTTTGAAATTCGCCAACTTGATTTCATTCTCCTACTATGTTCGCCGCCATGCTTGTCTTGCAAGTACTGTCTTCTAGGTTTTTAGGTAAACACCGTTGCTGTCGACTACAGGCTATATGTTGAATAGTTAGTCCCCTACGATCTGATTGTCTTGATGCCTTAGCTGAAATCTCCACGTGCTGTATGAGGTATAATCGAGTCCTTTCTCAACGTCTCTCCTCTTCTCATATGCTTCATTGATGGTGACACCCGTCGTGAACCTCTTCCACTACTCTTCTGTAAGGTTTCTAACCCCGATAACAGTCTTCAATCTTGGTCCTTTATGTGGGAAACTCTGTCTCCACAGAATACATGGTTGTGTTGCCTATTACGATCTTTGAACGCCAACCAAATTTTCTCTTCCAGAACAAAGGGTCATTCTAACTTAGTATAGAAATAATCTTTATGTTCCTCTTTCGTCTCTGAACATAACACAATGTCATACTATGACAATTTGTCCAATTCTCACGGAAACATGATTATATTAGCCAATACAATTGGCATCACTAAAGCTCATAGTGATCGTGACGAGTACAAAAGAAACTTCAGGAATCATCTTAGGAAAACTTCACTCTACTTCACGTCACCTACCTCCTTTTTCACGAATAAAGCTGAAATACTTCACGGAGGTTACTCTCGGTTAAATAACCCCCTTCTTAGAAGTTCTTATGGCTGCTTCCTCCGTCCTTCAAATCTAAATGAGGCCATCTGATACGGAGTTTCAAAGGTAGACTAAATCAACCATTGACACGCAGAAATGGATGATGATTACGGATAGTGATACGGTTAAGTTCACGATAGTCAATACGCCGCCGCATACTTCCCTCCTTCTTCTTCATAAACCAACAGGAGCATCCAGAGAGGAACATTGAGGTGAACAAAATCATATTCCTTCAGTTCCTTCAACATCTATGACACCATGGTTTCATCAACTGAGATCAGTCCAATGCCCACTCTACTCCCAAGCAGGAGGGAATACCAAGAGGTTCATCAGAGAACATCGAAAAATTTTCGTACAACAAAATACTTCCAATGCAAGAGCTTCCAAGTGTGGATACTAATAGGTATCAGGAGAAACTTGACAATCAAATGAGATCGGGGTCTGTGCCTCTATAGCAACATTAATCTTAGCAGATTTAAGCGGTTGAGAGTCATCAAAACAAAAGTAGAATGAAGTAGATTGTTAAAGGTCACATATCGGATACGGTAGTCTTTGGTAGCTTTATGAGGGGCCAGCCAATCCATAACCAAAAGACTTCAAAATCAAATATATCAAAAGTAAACGGATTCATAGCACGAATACGGTCGTCAAGCCAGACGGAGAGTTCATATATCAGGGTCAAGTACATGGTTTATCAAAGTATTCGAGATAGATAAGCGAACTGTTCAAGGTGTTGGAATCTTGTTAGCTCCTTAGTACAAGTGACAGGTAGAGTGTGTATCATTGGCGATGCGAACATCGTATAATTATCAAAAGTGAGATGTATGGAATATTAGTTATCATCATCATGCTCAGTTAACAAATCCACACTGAAATAGTAATAACATCATATACTTTCAAAGGAACTGATCGACAAATAAAGTTCGTCATTTAAAAGGGAGGGGACAAATCTCCACATATATGTGGTTAACAATTACCAGAGTTCTCATAGGAGTAGCAATGGATTATGCAGATTCAAGTAGTATCAGATGATACATTTATATCCCGCATGAATAATGAATTCATAGAATGTGTCAATCATATCATGGTTGAATGACCTTTGGGATGGTCGGAAAGGTACCAAACTGTTTATCAAACAGATCAGAATTGGAGATCAAAATCAGAAGGTGAAATTTAATTGGTGTAAGGTATCCATGTATTTTTTTTGGGTAAAAGGGTTTTCACCCTGGCAAAATATATTAATCACAACAAAAACGGTTTAAGTACAATGGAATGTAGCTGACATGCCACATTAACCTCAAGCAACGCTTGAAACAACCACTACAAACAAAAAACTAGTGCTAATGACAGACCAAAAGCACAACAAACCTAGCTATACAACGAAACTAGGAATAAAACCAAGAAGAATCTTGAATCCCATGAACGTCCAGCTTCCATCCAGCAATAGCACAATACCAAGAATCCAAAATCCGATAATAGAACCATCTAGCATCGAACCATAACTTTGCAGCAACAAAAGACCAATAGAACATCAAAACATAATCGTTACAGACTATTCTCATCACTTCCAGAAGAGTTAACTCCTGCGAGAGGTGAATCATCGAAACTAAAGGATTTGATGTCTCTTTACCAATAGCCTTCACTACTGGAGTAGCCAAATGTTTAAGTCCGAAAACTATGGTACACCTGATAACCATCTGATTTATTAGCAAATCAGCAACTATTAACGGATTTGAGTTGTCTTTACCTGTAGCCGTTAGCTCAGGACTAGCCAAGAGATTAAGATCAAAACCTATGGTACTCTTGATAACCATCTGATTTATTAGCAAACCAGAAACTCTAAACGGATTTGAGCTGTCTTTACCTGTAGCCGTTTGCTCAGGACTAGCCAAGAGATTAAGCTCAAAAGCTATGGTACTCTTGATAACCATCTGATTTATAAGCAAACCAGAAACTATAAACGGATTTAAGATGTCTTTACCTGTAGCCGTTTGCTCAGGACTAGCCAATTTTAAAGGGGAAAGCTTCACCCTTGGTGAATTGAGAACCAAAACCAGAAGCGATCTCATGAATGAATAAGAGAAGATGGCAACTTCCACACGCGAACAAGATCAATCTCGTTCGCCGACTCCTTAAACCTGCAAGTAAGCAGCTTCAACCGAACCGTAGACTTAATAAAATCCACTAATTGTGTTTCAGGCCTTATTTGCTGCTTGAAAATCCGGTTGTTCCTTTCTTGCCATATAACATATGTCGCGGCTGCAAATACAAGCTTAGAGACAACACTACGAACAGACCTATAAGGTATCCATGTAGTCCCCAAGGTATTCCAACTTACTTGGTCACTAAGCTTAGGTTGCAAAGCTTTCTAGTTTCTGAAACAAGTGTTCTTATAAGGCATAGCTAACGGTAGAGGCACGATTCAGAGTGATGCGGATGAAATGCTACTTACATAGATGTCCTAGTCTACCCATTCCTCACCGGTAATAACTTAAGTTCCTATGGGAAAAATCCTAAAGCAAATTCTCAAATGGTTGTCTTATAAGCGCCTACAGTGGAAACTTAATGGTCCAAACTTCACAGGTCAAGGGTAAATGTATTTCAAGTCGCAGCCTGTTTCTCTGATACCATAATTGTAACACCCCAACCCGACAAGGGTAGAAGTGCCACATTATGGTGACATATCAAAGCAAACACAAGCATACATCTCAAGTAATACAAATGAATTCTAAAAGTTACAAAGAAAAAAAAATCCGAAGTACAAGGATTACAAATGAGAACAATAGCAAAATACTAAGTCTGAAATGCAAATCTCTTCTAGTCATCTCTAAATCCAGGATAGCAAATCTAAGTATAGTCTTCTAAGTCCAAGGAACTCTCCACCCATAACCCAGCTTCCAACTAAAACCTGCCGCAGGAAAAGAAATGCGGCTAAGCTTAAAAAGCCCAGTGAACAGATATATATATATATATATATATATATATATATATATATATATATATATATATATATATATATATATAAACGAAAATCGAAAGCAAATGAACGAACATAGTATGGTGCAATGGGGAAAGCATAAGGTATAAATAATGAAATCAAAGTAAGAAAGGGTCAGTAATCCACCACGAGCCCGAACACAAATATAGTAACCCTGTAAGCAATCTAGAGGGGATACCTCTCAAATAACCAGATAATATGAGGGGTGTCCTCATGTATCAAATTGGAGTGATCAGCTCCCGAATAATATGTGAAAGACGTGGATTGCACCCATGCATCAGTCACCGAACAATATAATATAATATCAAATCATGTTAAATCCACTAATACGAACACGAACCTAGGATGCATCCATACGCCCCCCGAACAACAATATTGGCCATAATAAATAATAAAGCGCGTATAGCAAAATGGGGACGGTGTGGAACATCACTCGACCACACTGGAGTCATGCCATTGGTGCATCAATGACACGGCCATGTTACCTTCATGGCTAGGAAACGAACTTGGCTCGGGTATCAAACTGAAGGGTCAAAGGTCAAAGGTCCAAATCAAAGCAAAGGTTCAAATAGTCTAAGTCATCGAATCATGGTCAAAGTCCCAATATCAAAGCAAAGGTTCAAATAGTCTAAGTCATCATCGGAGGTTCAAAATCAAATGGTTCATTTAAAGCAATCTTTATCAAATGATTTTCATAAAAATGATCTTTAATAACGGTTTTCACAAAAGTAGTCTTTAAAAGTAGTTTTCATAAAAGCTTAGCCCAATTCCAATTAAAAGTGGTAGCGCATATTTCATAAACATCATTTTAAAAATAGTTTTTCCTCAAAACATTTCCATGATATAATTAAAAAGGTTTTCACATCTAGTTACCAAAATCAAATGAACCCTCGAAGTATCAAGTGAGTCGAATACTAATATCACAAGGTAACGAACGAATATCAAATGGATCATTATAGAGGCTCAAAGCAAAAGGGTCATATCGAACATCAAAGTCAAAATGAATCAAACAAACGAACCAAAGTGTCAGGGAAATTAGCAATGGCTTAGGGAATCTTAAACGAATCAAGATCAATGAGTCATGAGAGGGAAAACACCCTTACTGAAAAAGGGTAGAATATCTGTACCTTAGACCGCAAGTGAAAACATAATAGAAACATAAGATCGGAAGCAGACTCCATCTTCAGCGAATCTACACGAATTCATGGTCGTTTTATTAATAACTTGTTTTAAGTCAGATTACTCATTTTAGGTTTCTTTCTATTTTAGAAACTTTCTTCTTTTAGTAACTTTATATATCTAGTAAGTTTTTATAATTATTATGTTTCCCGATTAATGACTTTTAAAGTTATAAATGATAATTATGTAAACTTAAAGGAATTATTATGATCAACGTTATAGTTTAGGGTTTGACAAGACGACTTATAGTAGTTTGGGGTTTAAGTGTCATTTTATCAAAGTTCAGGGTCAAATATGTAGATTATAAACAAATGACAGGTTCCTAGTTATCAATCCCACGTACTGTACTTAACACATGACTTCACCCTTTCTGTTTGCCCACTACAATACACACCCATTTGACCATACTCCTTGTCCATTTTAACGAGACCAATACCAACCATATTAGCACACAAAAGACCTTCGCATAAACTCTAGTTTTTCCTTGACCTTGTCCTATTATGAACGCCACACACCCACACATTTTGAATCCCAAAAATGTACACATATCCGACCAAACAGACCCTAGTTTTATCCCACGCACATTACCCATATTAGACCATTCGACCTATTATTTCCTTGTTTTATTTACTCTAATCTCGACATTTAATAGACACTCTCGCACACACATATGTCAACATAACCTGGTCGACACCACAACCATTCCACCTCTAGTTGTATTTCATGCAAGAACCACTCACACAACAGATCCCATTTGAATCCAATACAGCAACCATAACGACCCTTTTTCTCGACTCAACTTTGCCCATAATCGACTCTTGTTCCCAGCCATACACACACACCCACAACAACCCATGTTTTCATGCACATTCACAATTATTTTAAACACATTCGACACACTTTAATACTCCCTGCATTCGACCCCTCCACAATTAATAACCATGCATAAAACCCCATTTTTATCTTATATATTAGAGATTGAGAACATGCTTTAAAACTAGACTCCCTGATCTTATTATCCTGCTCTTGACACATATAAAAGTATAGCCTCATTCCATGATTTCATGTTGTATTATAGATGTCTTAAAGCTCGTACAAAATACATCACACAATCGTTTAACTCAGATTCTAAAGATCATGATTAAACCTTATATCGATCTATATTCTCATTATTTCATGTGACTAAAAGGTATCATTTTATGCGACATTTTACTCTTCATTCGTACTCCTTTTTATGTCCATCAATATTCAGTTTTAAGTTATACTCATGAACATGTCGAGGGAAAAGAACAAGAGTGGGTGATACCTTGTGTTGAACAAAATAAAAACAACAGGAACCGAACCAGAACCTCAGCTACGTCCAAGCACCAACAAGATTACGATCAACCACTCTTTGTACCCTTTGATTTTGAACGAGAAAGGACCAAGAAGAAAGCAGCAGCCGAGCTTTTTTATGTGTTATTAGGGTTTTGTGATTTGTGAGAAAATTATGGCAATGATATAAAGAAAATGGTGCATGATTCGGCTTAATGAAAAACGTGTGAATGGGTTCTCAATTTTGGTAAATGGCATAAATTGTGGGCCTTGATTTGTGCCTAATAAGTGGTGATATATTTCAATTTAAATGATACGAGAATTCGGTTATGGCAATTCCATTTTAGGCGTGTCATTTATTTAATTAAATATGTGTAATTGTTTTATTCGTTCAATCATTAACGTTAAACATTTAGTGTATACTCGGGATTTAAATGTCTTAAAGTTTTAAACGTCATTTATGAATTTGAGATTGAAGGGTATTCTGGGTATTTTACGTATTCAGAAATTCTGGGTTTTACACAAGCCGTAGATTAAATATGCCTCAAATTATTACTTGATCTGGTTAAGGTTATTGTATACCTAATTAGAATCAAAGGAAATCACCGAATTAGAATTAGACTTTTAATATATTTATCTCTATAGTTTAATCCTATGCATTAGATATAAGTTTTAGTATATCTTGGATTAACGTCTTAAATAAATTAAAATTAAGGGTTAAACTGGACAAGAAAGTAAAGTTATGGTGAGTATGAAACTAGAGCGAATTGAATACTAGGAAAAAGGGAAACCGGATTCAATACAAGACATTCTCAGTACAAGGCTACCAACCCCTTTCTCTAAATTTTATACTAGCGAAATAACACACACCATAACTTAAAAACCCTTAACGAGACACCTTTATCCAACCCTTTTGTACTTAGACCTAGCAAGAAAAATATAAGATTTAACAAGCTCCAACTCAATTCATAGCCTAGGCCTTTATTACCATTAACAACCATGAATATACACAGGTTGAGTGACTCCCTTCAAAACCAAGACCAAACACAACACGTTATCATCCTTTAAACCAAAAACTAAACAAAAACTAACCCATGACTCATCAATTTAACGCATACCTGGGAACTCCCCGTTTAGACACTAACACACACTCATAAACACAAAAATGACACAATATAACCAGGACATAGTCGGCCCACCAGCCCATTCTCATACGATCATTCTTAAAGTTATAAACCAACACTTTACTCTTTTTATATAAACGCATGTATTTAACTAGTTTTTAAATACGATTAACATGAGATTTTAGAGAGAATAACACACCAATCACACATCTATATGAACGCCTCTACACATGATATGACTAACCACAGGTGGTACTATACAAGCGACATCAAGACAACCCATCACAATACACTTGGCCCTCACCTTTCGAATTCAGAAACATGCCTTGATAATAATATTTTAAACATAGTTAGACACTTGTTTCTAAAACCTTGGTTTGACACAAGACTTATGTACACAACACTAAGGTTAAACGAGGCAAAACACATGCAAAACCCACATAAAATCATAAACCACAACCTGAAATCTCTCGTTAACTGTTTACTCTAGGGTTTCTATTTTCTGTGAGTCTTATTAAATGACCAACGAAAGTATTAATGACCAACATCTAGGGTTTGGGACATAGCTGGACTCGACATGAAATAGACCACAAAACTTGACACACATGAAACAAGGGCTTAAAGTCTTTAGTATCAAGTGAAGTGTATAATTTTTATTATCATATGTATCTACTTAACAGGATAACAAGTGTGTTGATTACATGATCATAACCATTAAGTTAATATGTTTTAGCTTTCACAATTATATACGTTTCATGGAACTAGTGTTAACGACAAGGATGATGGATTCAAGGTTACCTCTTGGGCTGGAAATAACGAGACACCACAAGGAAAAATAAATGAGGTCTCAAGCTGCTACAAACATTCTCTAAACAATCACAAAGGGGCTGCTACTTCGACTTCTTAGCTTGATTTTGGTAGAGAAAAATGATTTGGAATGCTTGGTGTATGTTTGATTCGGTTTGGAGAGAGATGGAGAAGATGTTATTCGGTTTTTGTGAGACAAGAGGAATACAATGTTTAGGATATAAGGAAAAATGTGTATTGAAACAAGGCAAGTCGTGTAAAATATGAAAGGAAAGGATTCATGCATATCTCCTATGCTTATCAAGAAATTCATAAGTCAACTATGGTTCTTATCTTTTAAGTGTAAACGTGTATGCTTTTGAAAGGCAAGGAGCAGACTTTTTAAAGGATTAAAGAATGGTGCCATGTAGTATAACTAGTAGGATAGGATTTTAATTAGCTTGCATGTTACTTCCATATCATAAGGTAAAGTATATAAATACTACTTATACTTCTTATTTACTAGGCTTAGGAAAATAAAATGTATAATATTAGTTAGTTATATATATGGTTTAGGGTAGAGCTTGGTAAATTTATTATTTCATACATAAACTTAGAGTAAAAGTTCCATGCATGCTAAGTGGTTAATCCAAAACTTTAGGGTATAAGTCAAACGTCGGGTTAAAGGCTAATGTTGACTAACCTGATTGAGTGACGGTTCTCAAAAGAAATGTTTCAAATTCAATTTTTGGAGGGAAATAAGAAATCACTATTTCGACCTTGTGTGTGACATATCAACTTTACACATTTTAGTTTGATTCTTCTGATTCCATCGCAACAATCACGGGGGAGAGAAAATCTTTCAATCAAGGTCGCAAATGAATGAACAGATGTCACAAATATCCAAACCTTAACCAACAACAAACACAACTCCTATATCATTGAAACGATCCAACATCAACTTTATCACACATCGGAATTAAGTTGAAGAGGAAATGCAAATGAAAGAGAGAGATTCAAAAAAAGCGTTTAAAGTGTTCAAGTCTCAGATTGAAAAGGTCATAAATACATCTGGATATGAATCAAGGTTCGATCAGGCATTTGAGTACTTCATCAGAGTCCGATTTCATCATTTCAAAGATAAACTCATCCAAAGCCTGAATCAACGTGAAAAGCTACTGAACGAAGAAGAACTTTATACGCGCAACTGCAAGGAAGCTCTTAAAGTGATCAAACCTTAACTTCAGAGTATATTGAACCCTTGGTTATTGAACCAGTCAGAGTTTATCAATGCGTTTTACCAAAGATTTCGGGTAAGCTATATGACCTTCAGAACTAAATGCATCAATAACATGGGTGAACTCAAAAAGATACTTGATGAAGAGGAAGTTGAATTAAATGATATTGAGAAGCAGAAACGGGAAAGAGAGCAGATTGAAAAAGATATGCAGTTAAAAGAAAGAGAGCTAATTGAAAGAGAAATGCTATTAAAGGTAACAGAGGTGAATGAGAGAGAGACAGACAAAGATGAACTAACAGTCACTGAGGGTAAAACATCTGATGCTAGCTTGATTTTCACGGGAAGTGATACATCTTCAGAACAGCAGATTGAAAACAGCTGTCCAAGGTATGATTCGGATGCTGATGGTACACACAGGAATGAAGCTGTTTGGGAAACTGAGGATGATCATATCAGAACTTCATTTGACACAGAGATATTGGCTACGGTAAAACATTCAAACAATAATGATAATGTTATTTTGTTCGATAATGTGTTTGCTCATGATAAGACACATCCTACGCATCCTGAGTCCATAAGTGACACATATGTGGTGGAACGGTTTGATAGTAATATCACTCCTACTACTCCAGATATGGATCCTAATGGAGGTGAGCTTGCCCAGGATGGATCTTCTTATGAACAAGATCGTGCCTTATTTGCTTCATTAATCAAAAATTTCAAACATGAACTTGAAAAGTGCAAAGAGGACAATCGCAAAGCTAAGCAAGTGAATGTCTTATTGTCCAAAGAGCTTAAGAGATTTAAAGAAATGGAAAAAGGTTTTGAAAATGTAACAAAAAGCAAAACGGAACTTGAAATTGAAATTTCGAACCTTAAATCTCAAGCTCGGAAATATGAAATGAACGGAGATTTTGTCAAACCATTCTTAAAACAAAAAGAAGAACTTGAAGTTGTTTATAGAGAAGCTGTTTTTCGTGAAAACGTTCCATTCAAAAACTGGATGAACAAATGGTTCTTAACAACAGAAAGGTTGAAGCGCTTTTAAAAGAAATATCTGATTTAAAAAGTGAAAATTCAAATCTTCAGAAAACCAATCCAATTTTAAGGTTGTTAAAACAAAACTTGAGAATGAAAATCAAGAGTTTTTGAAACGAGCAAACAATCTTGAAGCAAAACTTCGAAAAACAGGACAGACTGTTCAAACTTTACAAATGATGCTTCCTAAAGACGAGAACATTCATCAAGGAAAATCCGGACTTGGTTTTGAAAATACTGATCATTTGGAAATTGATTTGAAAAATGAATAACCTTGTTTTTTAAACAAAGTGCAAAAATTGACACCTACTTTGTACGATGCTGAAAAACTGGGAAAAGGTTTGTCGACTGATGTTCTGTTCATCTCAGAAGATGAAGAAAAATCTGAAGAGGAAAAACGTTTAAAAGTAAAACAAAGAAAAAGCCCATTCTCGTACCAAGGCTTTGTGTATGGTTGTACACAATTGACAGATATACCAAAAGGACCTTTGAAAAGAAAAGACACAAATGTGAAAAGATATTTCAAAGAAGCTCAACTTGCTACTTAAGTCGATCCAATCCACTCGTTCGTAGAGCTATTTACTCGATCGCCGACATTTCTGGAACACCTCTAACAGAGGGACAAATAGTCAATTTTGAAAGAACTTATTGTCAACGAAGCTAAGTTATGGCAAAATAAAGCGAGAAAACAGTTTTGTAATCTTAAACATCACATTGAGCATACGTTAAAAGTCATTTGGTTTAAGCAACAAAACACCAATAATGATTACTATGATCTTCTTTCATCGGATTCTAGCCTAAAAATAAAAGTCTGTAAGATTTTAAAAGATGAGATTGAACCTCGTGTGAAAGACATTAACTTAAGTTTTGATCACTTTGAAAAGTATCTTGTCACTGAAATGAGAGAAGATTTAAAGTACATCCATTCTCTTGAAGACGAATTTGATGAAAAATGCTTAACACTTTTTTGGGTAAAAGGGTTAATTCACCCTGGCAAAATTCATTACTCCAAAAAATGTTGAAATACAATGAATATGGGTGAATCCCATATCTCAGCCCGTTACATAGGCACTACCTTTTCTTTTTTTTTTGGGTAAAAGGCCTTCAGCCTGGTAAAATTCATTACACCAAAAAACGTTGAAGTACAAAGGATGAGGGTGAATCCCCCATCTCTTGCCCGATCAGGGCGACAAAAATGCACATAAATATGCAACTTACAATGATTATCAACCTAACCACTATATAAGAATGACAAAGCCACTCTTATAACGATTACAATTCATGAACAATACATAACTACTCATGAACAACGCATGAGACTTCAAATCATTTAGGTGTTCTACTTCGACTTCCACAAGTATACCCCAAACTTGACTTCCATAGTATGACATTGTTGAAGCTTCAAAGATCACAACGAAATCCAAAACAGCCCCAACATTCCTTGATCCGTTGCAAACTGCTATTATTATTTTGCAAACAATAATGGCCTAGATAGGATTGGAGTAAAATGCAAAACGGATCAAAATGGAACCATAGGGTGTGAAGACCCTAACTTACACAATAAACATCATAAAAAACAGCTCCCTGTCAACCAATATAAATAGCAGCATCACAGTGCATTAGGACCTGACTTTATGACAGCAGCAAAATGTATACCATAGCAAGCAGCATCATACAGCATGAATACCACACTCGAGGGTGGATAAGAATGAAAATCAAGGCAACATGAGACTAGCTATAGACGAACCATAGGGCATACCACCCTAACTTACCCAATAAACATCATAATGCCCTTCAATATAGCCATGTAAACAATACCAATCATGGAAAAGCATAGGGTGAGAACACACCCTAACCCAACACGACACACGTCACATACCCTCTCTCAAACCCACTTCCACGACTGATCATCACAACCCAGAAAAAATAACCACGATCAAAGAGATCGACTTCCATAAACAAATGGACAAGCGTCCAACTTACAGGAAAAATAATAAACGAAACTCTAATTAAAGGGTTTCGTTATCTTCAAAGCATAATCCAAACAACGCCATGTGCAAAGAATAATAAGAATGATCAAATATGCAACAAGGCAGAACCAGCATCAATCAAACAACACCCTTTACTGCACACTAAAAACGAATCCCTAATTGGATATCGAATAGAATGATACTCGTTAACCAGCAAATGGATTAAACAAAGTGCAGCAATAAGGGGATCAACCCTTATATATGTAAAATCGATTAGAGAACCGACTTCTGAAAGAATTAAGGATAGGTCGACCAAACACAAATCCAAACAAAACCAAAACTGATCGATCAATAAGAATGATAAAATCAATTATAATATACACCCTATAATCGTTAAATATATAGGGGATACAATAACCGACCTAAAGAGCATCAAGAAAGTATTGATCGACCAGATTCAAGGATCAACCAAAAAGAAACCCTAACAATCGAATCTCCAAAAGAACCCTAAAAAACGTGATTTCAATTCAGAAACTTGATCAAGTAGAAGATAAAACACGAATGCAATCTCTACAATAGCAAATCGATGAAAGAAAACAGGTATTAAGAGCAGATTTGAAGGCGTTTTATGTTTTGGTTAGGGTTATCTTTCATCCAGCCGCCACCTATTTATTGTAAAACACAACCACACGATCGTATTGCATACCCAAGAAAGGTAGAGAGGACGATAATGGATCTGTTTTGGCCGGAAATTGATTGGAGGTGGCGGCTGGAATAGGCACTACCTTTTCTTTAATACAAAGAAATAGACCACTACCACATAAAATCCAAAAACAACTAAAAATGACTAAAAATTAAAATACAATGCATCACAACTCAAATAAACACTTGAGTCCCCTCGTCATCTTAGCACTCCAGATCTTGAACATGAAGAAACCCAAAACCAAGTTTCCCCGCCTTCCAAGTGCATATTCCAACACAAAACCATTTGCAGCTTCTATTAGTATTATGCATAAAGCATAATCTAATAACCTAATACGAGTGCAATCCGTAGCAAATGAGATTTGAAGCATAAACATGGTCTAATCGACCCAACCTTCCAGTATATACTAACTTGAACCACCATAAGAACATGGATCATCAGATGTGAATTCAGTTCACAGGTCTTAATAACATGATCAAGTCACACCATACACCACCATCCCTCACATGATCTCGCAAAGATTGAAAATATTAAAACATCGGCCCTTAGTACTCATGTGATCACGTAGAACATCACATGGAACCAGAAGCAGCAGGCCAGCAGCATAACGATCATAATGAGACACCATAGGGTTTCCATTACCAAGCACAACTCATCATAACATAAACCATAATGACCGAGCTTGTGAGTAAAACCATTCACATGATCCAACAATCAGCTTGAACCTGAATAGCCAAGAGGTAAAATGGATAACCCAAACTTCCATTGAGCCATAAATAGGTCATAGCAGCATCGAATACGAATTAAAAATCTGCTGCAATCTAATTCAGAACGCAATAGTGACCACACAATCCACAATCACCACGTCTAAACATGACCAAAGTATGGCGCAAAGCATACATGAATGTGCCATAATAGTCGACCAGCTGTATATCAACAATATGGTTAACATCCCTAACATTAACTTCAAGAATCAATAGCAGCAGGTCCTAGAAGCCCAAACTGCCATCAAACTCAAACCCAAAACAAGCCAACATGAAGACATCTCTCCCATAACCGAAATACACATAACATCCATCTGAATAAAGCACACTCAGCCAATAAACAAACCCTTGTATGGGTTATCTTCCAGAATAACTTGCAGCAACAGCATAAATCAATAAAAAGTCGAACCCCTAAGATAGGGTTTCATAAACCTTAACGAACAGCAATCCCAACCAAAACCGCCTCAAAGATATTATTATAAGCTTTATGAGGAACAACCAACGCATATGAATACCAAAACCCTAACAAAAAAACGATAATCCCAATAAATAGGAAGATCGATTGCAGGATAAAGATTTAAGGTTAGGTCGATCCACCCATATACGAATAACCACAAATCGTATCAATCTATATAAATCGTTATAAACCGACTTTAAAGATGAAACCCAGATACGATTGCCAAAAGGCATAAATCGAAACCCTAAATACAAAAAACGATACCCTAACAAGATCGATTGAATAA
The DNA here is from genome assembly GCA_021014915.2 of Artemisia tridentata subsp. tridentata. Lineage (NCBI taxonomy): Eukaryota > Viridiplantae > Streptophyta > Magnoliopsida > Asterales > Asteraceae > Artemisia > Artemisia tridentata. The sequence goes on from CP139504.1 coordinate 245,108,575, forward strand.
GAGAATAGTTAGGGTTTCGATGTTTAGAGGATTCCTGAAAGAATGATGAGAAAAAAAAAAACACATAACCAACCACCCTTAGAAGAAAACCCAACCTGATAACACGTATTGCATACCAAAAAGGTAGAGAGGACGGATCAGGAAGGAGTTTATTGACCGGAAAATTAAAGGGTGGCGGCTGGATATTCAAAAAGAATTTTTCCCAAATCAAATAGAGTCATTCAAGTCAGTGTCTGTCAGCCATGAGAATGAGAATGTGAATTTTAAACAAACATCTCCTTTGAAATCTGAAAATCTTTGTCTCAAAAAGAAAATCACAAAACTTTCAAAAGAAGCAGCTGAAGTCAAAGAAGAATTGTCAAAAAGAACTGCTCAGTTTGAGAAAGATTTAACAAAACTCGAAGCACAAAGTATTTCTTTTCAACTCAAACTGCAGGAAAAGAAAATTTCTTCTGAAAACTCTTTGACAACGGTGCTTAAAGGAAAAGAAAAGATTTTTGAAGAAAATTGTGATGATGCCAAAATCAATTTTGATTTTGACGAACTTGATACAAAAAATATTGAGTTGGAACATACAGTGGCATCATTACAAAAAGAAAATGAGCATTTGAAACAGATTTACAAAAACCTGTTTGATTCAATCAAACGTTTACGAGTTCAGACTCAAAACTCAAACATGAAACAAAAAGAGACTGAAGATTTGAAGTCTCAATTGTCTGAATTCGCAGATAAAAAGTTTGAAAATGTTTTGCAAAAGATTGAATCAATGAAGAAGAAAAAGGTTGAGTCTCAAATCACAAAAGTTTCCTTTCCAAATCCCTTGTTTGATTCTGATACTCCAGATTTTGAAAAAGAAACAGGGAAGAAAATGTATCTTTTTGAAAATGAAAATCATGTGCTTAAAACAAAAGTGGTTGAGCTTGAAACGCTTTTAGCTCAACAAACAAACGATTTTGAGGATGCCAAAACTGATCATTTCAACAAAACGACCAAATTCGAAAATTATTTTGAAAGACTTGAAAAAGAAAATGTTGAGTTCGAACGGAAATTGGCTCGTAAAACAGATGATTCTAAAGTCGAAAAAGATCCAATTTTTGAAACAAATCGCCTCTTTAGAATCAAAATTGGCATCCCAAGATCATCTTTCTCTTCAAAAAGAATACAGTGATTTGAGAACTTCATACAATGCTTTAAAAGTGAAGTTTGATTCTCTAAATTGAATAAAGGGAAAAGCTCAAATTTCAGATTTTTCAACACCAGAAGTAAGTGTTTCGAAGAAGGTTTACGCGAGTAAATCTTCAAAACCATTTTCGAAAAAGGTTTCCCAGTTTACAACTTATTCCTTACAAAAAGGAAGGAAGTTTTCTAAGAAACCAAGTTTTTCTGAAACACTTACTTCTCAAAAGCTTTCAAATCCAAATGCATCAAAAGAAAAGACTCAAGTTTTTTAAACTCCACACTCTCGTTTTACACTGGTAAAGCAAGTGTGGAGACCAAAGCAAAGTCGTTCAAAAATCTTTCAAATATTCAATATCAGAATTGCTTTCGCTGCAACATAAGAATGACTCTGCTTTGAACATTCCAAATTCCGGAAGGTTTCCATTGATCTCAAAAATGAATTTTCGTAATGAAACACCGGGTTTCAACAATGGATGGAAAACTTCCTCTTCAAGTTTTAAAACTCCAAGAGAGACACCGGGTTTCTCAAACAATTTTCACAAGAAAAAGAGTTTTAAATCACCATTGATTCCACAAGTGTTATTTCAAAATGAAACACCGGTTTTCAGTCCTCATTGGAATTCAACTTCTTTGACTCGGATTGACACAGCTTACAAACGGATTTCAAAATATGGTAAACCCGTTGGTGCCGTGCTTAAATGGGTTCCAAAGGTTGTTGTCTAATCTGATCTCATAATGGCTTCTGGACACATCAGTTCAGGACCCGTGCTTCAAAGAAAGCAAAGTGCTTAATCAAAACAAAGGTTATAAATATTTTTCGAGCACTTATCCTAAAAATCTCTTTGGCTTATGCACACATAACAGTGCATATCCCGTTTTTCAAAGAAAGGACCCTGTTGTACATTTTATTGCAACAATCCTAAAAGAAAAGAAGTTCTCTCGCAAAGTTTATCAAAACAAACTTGTTATTCTTAAGCAAAATTTATTCAAAATTCTCCAAAAGGTTTTTCAAATCTTTTCAAAATTTTGCTTAAGATTTTTAAATCTTTACTCCCCATTCGCTCCAAAGTTTAAAAAATGTCAAAACCTATGTAAATTTTGAGGGGGAGTATTTCAAAAACAAATTTGTTCCAAAAGTTCATGCAAATCCGTTTCTCCCTATTAGCTTTCCAAAAACAATGATTTTTATCAATCGGTATCAAAAATACCGTCGAAATGCTATTTTTGAGGGGGAGAAATGTGATTAAAATGTGATCGTAGTTGAATCTCAAAAGAGCTCGACTCAGATAGTACCAACGAATTGACGAAGCTTAATGTCAGTAATCGAAAAGACTTGTCCTGGACGGGTAATAATTTCAAGCTGGTTCATCCAGTGATGTAAACGTGTCTCGCAAAGGACTTGTCTGAGTAGAATGTACCAATTCGAGAGATACTCTTTGAATATGACCTGGACGGGTAATAATTTCAAGCTAGTCTAACTAGTGATGTAAACGTGTCTCGCAAAGGTCATATTCACTGAAAATCGATCAATTCAAATGTGCAAACTTTACCACCATTTGCAAACTTATCTTAAAATGCATGAGCACATGTGAAGGGGGAGTATTTCAGAAAAATACAAAACTCTCGAAGTGTTATCTAAAATGTGTTTCAATCATAAACACTTTGAGAGATTTTCACAAAAAGGTTTTATGGCATGTGATCAATAAATCTAGGATAATCATGGAGTAATAAGGTGATTATGGTTAGGTTTATGTCCTATGATCCGCCAGAGCCGGAGGGATCTACCCAAGGACAATTCCAATAGATTAGAATTAGAAGTCCTTAGGTAAGATTGAAAAAAGGAGTATATGAGAAAGGAGAAAGAAGGGGTTGAAGAATGAAAAAGAAAAGTTTAATGAAAGGGTGAAAAGAAATAGCCCTCCATGAAAACTTAGGGCAGAAACCGGGTCAATACATCTGCTATCGGTAATCACAAAGTTGATACTGATATTGAAGACAAGACGTCATGGACCCAGTGACGCGCTGCACCACCCCTCCTAGCCACTCAGATATCTCTTAAAAGACATTTTTTTCATTTCTCACGGAGAACCCTACATGATCTATCGGCCTCTCACTCCGAGAAGTGTTGATATTGAAAATTTTGCACTCTGCTCCATTCCTCCGACTACTAAAACCAAAATGCACATAATTGAGTCTAGAGCCATGAGATTCATCAAAATCTCTTAGGACACACTTCCAATATAATACACTTGTGTTCGCCAAAAAGGACACAAGGTGTACAAGAGTCTTAATGAGATCTACGGATGCCATATATATCATGATGGTTACTTGCTTCAAACGGTCTACAGTCGTGAAGTGATACCCCGATATACTTCAGCGGCTCACAACGGCCCTGGTAAAGATAAGAGAAAGTTTTCACACTATGCTGTTAAAAATCTCGAAATCTGAACCTGTAAGTGCTGGAAGATTTATTGCTAACTGTTTTTTGCAGGTACTGATGAAAGTCCATCATATAGCTCAACATCTACAACTCCTCATACTTATACTCAAGAAGGTCATCCTCGACAAGCTGAAGTGAAAAACTGCAAGACAAAAAGATCTAAAGACAAGGTGTTATGACAAAGTTAATAAGCTAATCAAGATGTCAGAACAAGTTCAAGGATCAAGTGAGGAAGACATATGTATCAAGTTCAAAGTTCAAGAAGTATGAGTATGATGGAAGAGACGACACTGCAAACATATGAAGATGTTGATCAAAGGAAAGAAAACCCAAAAGACGATTATTTTGAAGATCACAAAGCGTGAAGGAACAAAAGAATCAAGACTATTCTACAACGACACACAAAGCTCAAGACAATCAAGACTAAAGATCTAATCACATGGAGCATCATTTGAATGACCATCCATTAGGGGGAGATTGTTAGCTTTAATAAAAAGTGATGGTCATTCATGTATTAATATTTTGTAACGTATCGTTGTTTATTAAATAGAATAGTCAAAGGGCGCATGGATTAATCTAACATGTATAAGTTAGTCCAATGTTTAGTCCATGTTAAAGCCCATAGAAAGCCCAAGGCTTCTTTGTAAGAAACTATAAATAGCTCCCATCCTCCTCATTTGAAAGTGGATGAAAATAGAGAAGTGTGTGCTTAATGAATGAAAGTTTCTCTCTCTAGATTCTCTCTCTAGTTTCTTCTCTCTTGATTCACCATTAGTGATTGTTAGTGTGTGTGATAAGATTGATCTTAGGGACAACAATAATGCAGGTCAAGCTAGAAAGGAGACAACACCTGCAAAAGATTACATTCTGCTACCATTATGGACTGCTGATCCACTAATCTCAACCCATGATCCAAAGAGTTCTCACTAACAATGTTAATACTGCTAGTTCATCTGTTATTGCTGATAGCACAGATGTTAATATTGGTGAAAAAGATAGCAGTGAATATCTATTTGATCCAACAATGCCTGTATTGGAAGACATATGGACTGAAAGTGATGAAGATGATGCTGGTAAAGAGGCTGACATAGGCAATTTGGATCCAATAATTCCATTCAGTCCTATTTCAACAACTAGAATTCATAAAAATCATCCTATGGCTCAAGTTATTGGAGGTATGCATTCAGCTGTACAAACAAGGAAGATGTCAAAGGATTTGAAGGATCAATGGCTTTTTGTTAGAACTATTAAACAAAGAAACAATCATAAAGACCTTCAAAACTGCTTGTTTGCTTGCTTTTTATCACAAGTGGAACCCAAAAAGACAATTCATGCACTGAATGATCCAAGCTAGGTAGAGGCTACGCAGGAAGAACTTCTAGAGTTTAAGTTACAAAAAGTTTAGACTTTGGTGGAATTACCAAATGGAAAAAGGGCTATTGGTACAAAATGGGTTTTCAGGAACAAGAAAGATGAAAGAGGAATTATGGTAAGAAATAAAGAAAGATTGATAGCTCAAGGGTACACATAAGAAGAAGGGATTGACAATGATGAAGTCTTTGTCCCTGTTGCAAGAATTGAAGCAATTAGGCTGTTCTTAGCTTATGCTTCGTTTAAAGACTTTGTGGTGTATCAGATGGATGTAAAAAGTGCTTTTCTGTATGGAAAGATAGAAGAAGAAGTGTATGTTTGTCAACCACCAGGATTTGAAGATCATGACTTCCCTAATAAAGTATACAAAGTTGAAAAGGCACTTTATGGATTACATCAAGCTCCTAGAGCATGGTATGAAATCTTGTTAACATATCTATTGGACAATGGGTTTCACAGAGGAAAGATTGACAAAACTTTGTTTATCCAAAGGCATAAAGATGCATGAAAAGTTTCACAACAGATTGCATTGTAAAACTCATAAAATCAATGGCTTTTGAACGAAACAGACTGTGGTTGCCAATTGCACAACAGAAGCTGAATATGTTGCTGCTTCAAGTTGATGTGAAAAAGTGATGTGGATTCATAATCAACTACTTGATTATGGGTACAATTTTATGCATACCAAGATTTTTATTGACAATAACAATACTATGTGCATAATTAAAAATCCTGTTTTTCATTCAAAAACAAAACATATAGAGATCAGACATCACTTTAAAAGAGATTGCATTGAAAATAAGTTAATTCAAATGGTTAAAATTCATATTGATATGAGTATTGTAGATTTGCTTACAAAAGCTTTTGATGTAAGCAGATTTCAATATTTGACTGCTAGTATTGGAATGTTAAATCTTTAAAATATTTGATCTCTTTATGTTTTTGTAGAGTTTTGTATGGATTAGTACTTTTATTCAAGTCATTAAATGTTTCTGACGTTAAGTATACTAAGTACTGCTAGATATACTTAAAACTGCTAAGTTTGTGCTGCTAGTTATACTTAATACCGCTGTTAAGTATGATCATGTAATCATTGTAAATATGGTTATTGCTTGTGTTTGTTTGGTGTTTGGACTAACATTTGGCAGGAAAAAGCAAAGAAAAGTGTTCGCTTGGTGTGGAATTGGAGTTAGTACTGGTGCCTCAGAGTTACTACTGCTAGGCATAAGTTAATGCTGCTAGGCATAACTTAGTGCTGCTGAGGTTACAACTGCTTGATTGTTCGAGTGACTGTTTCATAAATACTTTGATTAAGGGTTTAAATTCCCAAATCATTCACTTAATCGATTTCACGCGCACACAATTCTCTCAAAAACAAACGCTAACTCTCTTTTTATCATCAATTCGCAAAAACCCACCATCAATTACAACAAAATTACAACAATGTCGAACCTATCTTTTGCTGATACTCATAACATGATCGCCTTCCTACAGAAACCAAAAGAAAGTGAAGGATTTACAAAAATCGTTGATTTCTTAAATGCAAACCCTATAAGGTATGCATTAACTGTAAATCCTACTATATATGTTTCCCACATTGAATAGTTTTGGTCTACTGCTAAGGTCAAAACAGTTAATGAGGAAGTACAAATTCATGCCGTTGTAGATGGCCAGGAAATCATTATTAAAAAAAAATGTCAGTTAGGAGAAATCTTCACCTAGTAGATGATGGAGGTATTGAATGTTTTTCTAATTCTACAATTTTTGAAAATCTTGAACTGATAGGGTATGAGAAGAAAAATGATTTATTAAAAAATTTCAAAGCAAACTTCTCCCCACAGTGGAAATTTCTTATCCATACTGTTTTACAATGCTTAAGTCCAAAAACAACTTCTTGGAATGAGTTTAGCAACTCTATGGCATCTGCCATTATCTGCTTGGCCACAGACCAAAAGTTTAATTTTTTTAAATTGATTTTTGATGGTATGGTTAAGAATTTGGATAAATCAGCAAACAAATTTTATATGTATCCAAGGTTTTTACAAGTTTTTATGAACAAACAGTTTAGTGAGAAGAAAACTCATAAAAGAACATATCTTGCACCCTCTCATTCTAAAAAGATTTTTGCAAATATGAGAAGGGTGGGAAAAGACTTTTCAGGAAATGTAACACCATTGTTTCAAACAATGTTGGTACAAACTCAAAACCAGGGGGAAGGTTCAATAATCCCCACTAATACCCATCACACACCCAACATTTTGGCAACATCATCCTCACAACCTCAAAAGACCTATACCCATAGGATCACAAAGAAAAAGGGCACTGAGATACCTCAGTCTAGTGCTGGTGTGGTTATAGATGAGGCTGTGCATAAGGAGAGGGGTCACAGTTTGGAAAGGGCTGCTACTACTGCTACTAGCATAGATGCAGAGCAGGATAGTAGTAACATAAGTAAGACCCAATCCAAGGCAACATCTAATGAGTCTAGTTCCCATGGAACTGATTCAGGTGATGGTCCCAGCCAACAGAAAACTATGGGGGGTATGGATGCTCAAACTAGGTTTAAGGCTATGCCTAACATACCCAATGATTCACCTCTCGGGATAGGTAACACAATCCGAAGTGATGATGGTAGTATGCAACTAAAGGAATTGATGGATACATGTACCAAATGTTCGAGTATGCTCGTGTCATAATAAATAATTATATGACTAGACATATGTGAGCCTATGGGGTCACACACTTATACACAGAGATACCATTTTATATACTGTATTTAACGTATTTACACTATATATATGACTACGTAACTTGGGATCGATAACGGGCTACTAATAACTAAGCTAGTACTTAGTTTATTGGATTGGACCAACAAATGGGCAAGCCCATTTGAAGCTCCATATGGCCGGCCATGGTAAGGGGAAAAAGAGAGAAAGATCAAGGTGGTTAAGTGTAACTTTTCCTTGATTATCTCCTAATTGATTTTGTCATTAATATGATTAAATGACATTAACTAATTACCACAATTCTCTCCCCCCTCTCCTCTTGAAAACCCACGGCACAAACACAAAACCATTTTAGGATTTGTGTTCTTTGATCCTTCTTTGCTAAATCCATCATAGGTTATTGCAAGAACAAGTGTTACGTGATCAAGACTAGCATCGGGTGGTTATCCGTGATGTGTAGTGTGTTTCATTCTTAGAGGAGATCAACATCATTGATCTCTTGGGTTTCTTCATCTCATATTGGTGATATTGGTGTTATTGGTGCATCTGTAATCACGCTTCAAAGGTATAATACTTGTATTCATTTATATGATTGATCATATGGCTATATGGATCCGTTGTTGGTGATGTTATCCGCTGAGTTTATTTGTTTAATATGTTATTATATATTCAACATCACCTATAGTGGTATCACGAGCCATCATATGTGCCATATGATTATCGGGTATGCATAAAAGTGGCTAAAACGGGTGTTTTTTGATGATTTATGAAACCACCAATTAAAACAGCCCCTAGGGCTCTATTTTTTCTGAAAATTCGACCCTTTAGAGGTCATAAGATCTGCAATTTTTTAACTCATATCCATTTTTTATGCATATGCTTATTTGTTTACTTGTCGGGTACCAGTAAAATGGCAAAAAACGCATTAATTTGATCGATTTGTGAAATGATTTCAAATCAGCCCCTATGGCCTAATTTTCTGTGGTAATATGATGATTAGAAGGTCCTAATATCAATGGGTTTTGAACCTACGGCCATTTGACACGAGTGCCTTACGAGGTTTTTAATTCTAGTTAATTAATTTATTCGTTTCGTTTGCTAATTATTGAATTCTTGTTATTAATTTTGTATCCATGGAAAATACATGCATGTTTGACTATGGAGTTAGCCAACACCTTGTTTTGTTCATAATATTATTGTATTATTATGTGTGTATGCAAAGCCGATGAAAACCTAGACCACTTGTTCCATGTGTTGTTGTGATTTGTCGTTGATTTCTTGTTTTTGGGGTTGCCATTGTTTCGGCTCTTATGTAAATGTATTTCATTTTGGTTTTGCCATTGTTTGGGCATTTTTACAATATATAGGAAGTAGATTAGTTGTATTTTAGTTCATATATTATGTAATCAAAGCTTGGAATTGAATGGCAAAAGAATGAAAGACTTAAAGACTAATGAATGGCTGCTGGACAGACTGCAGAAAAACGCGATTTCCAGGAGATTGGTAAGGTATTTTGGGCTAAATTTTTTTGTGCAGGTTCACAAGACATGGACCTACAACTTTTTCAACTGGGCCGAAGCATGAGGAGGTTTCTTCTAGGCATTTTGGGCCTCCAAAGACAGGAAAACTGGGCAGACATAATCTATTTTCCATGTGCATAATGGGCTTTTACTTGCTCATGATCGTCTTGGAGCAAGTGGGAGCCCTCTGTGTGGTTGTGTATCATGTCCCTAGTTGACTCTTGGTTCTCGTGATGGCTCACGAGACCAAGCATAGGATTTTCATCGATTGAGGCTTTGCATATTGTGGTTGTGTGTTTGTTTGGTTGCTTTTATATATGCTATGATTATATGTAAAACGCAAATTATTTTCTAAAAACTTGAAACGAAACACAAACCAATTTAAACTAAGTCTTATGATTTAGTTTAACTAAGTTTAAATTTGGATTTGAAACTTAAAATCAATGTTTTCTAAATAACACTTAAACTTGTTAAGCTTGTTTATTTATTTATTGTATTGTCCAAACTAAATTATAATCCACTTAGGATTTATATTAGTCTTGAAAATGGACAACTTGACACACATAAATTAAAACAATGATTAGACTTAAGTTAAGAAAAGTTTTTAACTTGTGCTACGAAGAATGAATGCATGCTTCTTTCGTACACTTTTTGATCCACATCAAATATTTTACCCGTCAAAATTTAAGTCATGCCGTCCAATTGTCGAGAACAATTGCAATTACCTTTTGCTTATGCATGGGACCTAGATATATTCTCACAGTTTCAATTGGATACACCCAGTTAGTGTTGACCATTGACCAGCAATATGGGACGAACATGCCAGATATAGTTCTCACTACATGAGTCTAAATTCTAAGGGGGTCTTGGTTGGGTAAGGGCGGTAATGCAAAGGTAATTAAATGCTTGCACACCCTAAGGATATAGATTACCCGTAATGGTAATGGGACCATTATAGAATAATTGAGGTAAGGTATGATACCACCTCCATTCCTTTGCATTCCTTTCCTTTCCATTGCATTTCCCAATTAACAAGGCCCTAAGAGTTGCACTTGTAATGCAATTGGTCGACGTTACCTACCTATTGAATCCACCATTGCTAGCAGATCAATTGATGTGATGGTGGAACCTCAATGAGGATCTTAGCCTTTTTGTAAATTAATTGTTTTAAATTGTAAACATGGGGTAGTTAAATTACAAAAAGGATAATTATCAAAAAATACTAAAATTGAACTTTGTAAATTCAATTAATAAATTAATGCAACACAAACCGTAAACAAGAGTTTGTTCTTTTCTTGTTAAAAGGACAAACTAAGTCGTTCTTTCCTTGTAAGAAAGAGACTTGTTCCTATCCTTTTCTTTATGAGGAAAAGCAATAATAGGAATATTTGAATTTTCCTAATTCTAATCAAACTCAAAGAACACCTACTTTAGAAATCGTGATGTCTTGTAAAATTCAAAATGGTTAAGTATGGTTACACATCTTATTCTTTCAAGATTGTTTTATAACCCTAGTTTCGGTTTTGAAACCTTGAAGAAATATAAGATATTTGAATAGAGAACACGTTTTCTATAGCTACCAAACTAAAATGAGTTTAAATAATTAGAAGATGGAAATATCAATAAACCGCAAAGTGGTAAAGGCAATTACTAGCATGATTACCTAGCAGTTTGTCTTAACCCAATAAACCTACTAAGGTCCTACATACCCTTGTGGTAATGTAGACCAATTATGGAGGAAATGCATGCCTATTTTCAAGTTAAAATAGCAATGATAGCTAGCCCATCATCTATATATTAGAACTTGATGCACTTCCTTGAATACCTGAGTACATGTTTACTAGTCAAAATGACTCACATTAGCAATAATGTGTAGATATTCAAAGAAAGAAGGAAAGTATCCAATCGCCACTCACTCTCCACTGGTTGTCTAATCCAGTGGGAGCTACGTGATTATATTGCTGGTGACGAAACACATGTAATGTTGTCTAATCCAGTGGGAGCTGTAAGCTTTATTACCTTGCAAGTTGACCATCTTATTTCCAAGATTGTCTTGAAATAATACATTACTTTCCACATGTTAAGCATCCTAGTTTATATAAGAACCATTGCGTAAATTTTATAAGATAACTTGTCGCGTTCCTGATGTTACTTCCTGAAATGTTATCTATAAAATTGTTATGCAAGATTCATTATTAAAACGATAAAGTTCTACATATCTATATTTTGATTTTGACTAAAAATCATATGTTATCTTAGACATTGTCATATTCCTCATACAAACAAACGAGCGTAGTGTTGTTTGTATACTCTCATGATGTTGTGCCATGCACAAGTGGGAGAAATCTTAATTGTGTGCAAGGTACAACATATAACAATATGACTAATGGTTTTTCTTGACTGCAAGGTAAGAAACTAAGATTCTACTAGGACTTCTACACATAAAATGTATGTTGCCCTAATTAGAACAAATATCAAGATAACATGAAAAGCTACTTCAACATATTCACTGAATTGTTTAGTAAATATGATTATGAAATTAACTTGAATTTACTATTGAGGCCAAGAGTCGGCGCTCGTAATTACTTTAGTTGAATATGTTTAGGTCTCTTGTAAAGACACAAACATCAATTCCGTTAATTTTTGAAAGACTTATAACGTAAAGTAAGACGTTAATTTGTTATGTCTTCTTGTTAAGACATGTACACTTACGACGTATAATAAATGTTTATGTTTTCTAGTCAAAACATGCACATGAAGTAAAGTATGCAGTAGGCTAAAATTACTATTGATGCCATCTGGTTTGACTTGGTTGGCAGATATGTAAGCCAAAAAGTATAAGTTCATCTAATGAGTTGTGTGATAGTCTCACAACATCAGTCCTCATAGAATACCACAACTTTATGGTATGTCCATCATGGAAAATTAAACACTATTGATATTGTTTGATCTTTGATGACTTAAACTATTTTACCTCCAAATCTATTAAGGTTAGAAATTGGATGTGCCATGTGTACACTCAATATGGTTCCAACTCTGAGAACCCTCACCAGATCAGGTTAGTCAACAATGACCATTGACCTAGCATTTGACTTCTAATTGGAAATTATGACACTCTAAAATATAAATCATCGTTTGCACCATTTTGAAATCTTTCCTAAGTATGGATTATAAATTAAGCTATGCATTATAACTAATAATACATAATATATTTAACATCAAACATGGACATATATTTACTAACCACAGTTGTTTGTTCAAGTAGAAACAATGTTCGCGTTCTTGCTCTTATTATCTAGGAGCTTATAAAGCTAAAACATACAAAGTACTTGTCTTATTTCTATTATAAAAAAAAAAATAGTAAAAGTAGAATTAAACAACAAACGTTACACATAAATATGGGATATTGCAACTAACTTTTCATCCATTCATGTGATTTGATATGTATCTTTTATTTCCAAAGATACAAACACGCTTTCCTCAAATTTGTCACACTGCATTCCTTTTTTTTTTTTTTCATGCGTTTCATGCAATATCAACCTTTTTACACTTCCTCCAATTTTTAGAATATATCGACAGGTTGATACACACCTATATATATATATATATATATATATATATATATATATATATATATATATATATATATATATATAGGGTAAAGTTAAAATAAAAAGACAAATATCCGTACACTATGTAAAAAGAATTTTTTTTTAAAAGTTCGCGAAAAAATCCCAAAACATTTCACAAGATCGGGTATGTTGGTGCATAAAACTTTTGTGAAAGAAGTTTTTTTGATTTTGAGTTTTTATACGTTTTTTTTAATGCACAAAAAACGAATTTTGATGCGCAATGTTATTTTGATTAAAAAAGTCAAAAGAACTTGGGTGCAAAAATGAATTTTTGATGCACAAAAAAGCGATTTAATGCACAAACGTATTTTTTCATAATTTTTTTTCGGAAAAAATATCCACATTTAGAAAAACTTCCTTCACAACTTTTTCATGCACCAACATACCTGATCTTGTGGAATTTTTTTTGGAATTTTTCTAGAAAATTTTTGAAAAAAAAAATCTTTTTACGTAATGTACGGATATTTGTCTTTTTATTTGATCTTTATCCTATATATATATATATATATATATATATATATATATATATATATATATATATATATATATATATATATATATCGTCCTTGCTCTATCTCTTCATAATCTCTCAAGCAAAATAAACTTATTTCGAACACCAAAAAAAATCTGTTGCATATAAGCGACGGCTGGGGAGAAGAAAAATCCAACTTCGAGTTCACGTTTGCATAGCCTGTGATATTGGTTGCGTTCGTATTCGCGACATCGATTTCGTTCATTCTAGTTCGAGTCCGGTTCATGTTGAGTGGTTCGAGATCTGGAAGACTGCTCATTTTAGGTTCATCGTGCCTCGCGTTAACCTTGCTCTTGTTCGATTCGCACGAATATTTAGAGAGTAGCAGGTATTGGCTTGGGTACACGTGTTGTAACCTTTGGTTCGTGGCTGGTATTTCGCTTCAGCCTCATTCGTTGGAGGTGTATAACTCACGACGTAAACTCGGTTAGCCGATTGTCTACGGTTGAGTTTTGGGTTCGGTTGTATCCCGCCGAATCTTTGGTGTTCCTGTTCGTGTCCGTACTTGTGAACGTTTGTGTTCGTGTTGTTGGTTTCAACCTGCTTTCGTATAGCTTGGAGGTAAACGCTTGAATCTCGTTCACTTTTTAATCATTGATCTTAATATTAAAGTCTACCTCATCTCGTACATAAATCGTGTTTTAGTTGCATTCGAAACTTTTGAATAAAAATAGGTATAACCATGCTTCTTGCATGTGACATACACATATAAAAGAAAGAATCATTACTCGTGTTTTTATTGGTTACCGACGTTAGGTTCATGTTAACTAATAACTACTGTATAATTAACTTTAAATTGTGCCAAGAAAGTGCATAACAGTCCGTTAAAAATATATGATCCATGTATAAATATGTAAACATTGGTTTTGTTTAGAATCACATGCTTTAAAGTAAAGTATACATAAAGAATGGAGTTTTCATGCATGGTCTTTGTGGGTTTTGTACGTAAACAAAGGAATAAATCCATTTTTGGATTATAGTAATTTAGTTAACAAATATACAAGAAACATTTATGTGCATCGAAAGTAAATATCACAATGTATTACAAATTAAATATCAGTATTATATAAGGATATATAGTTAATTACATTGAGGAATTTCATGTAACAACAATAACTAAAACAATATATAAATCAAGAATGACGTCATAAATAATTAACGAATACAACCTAGAAAAAAACTCCAATGGATACAATCAGCAGTAGTAAAGAATGTGAAATCTGTTACACTTTAAAGAAGCCTTTATTGTTACATATGCATGAAACTCTTAGATGTCTTTAAAGTATATGTTTTGCCAAATATTTATTAGCTAAACTATGAATCTACTTAGTCATAAAATGTAGTCTTTTTCCGTCTTTACTTTTTTTAAGATCTCAATAAAAGAATGTTTTGGCTAATGCCATATTTAAATTAACTACGAGTCTCACGTACTGAATGCTTTTGAAAATACCTGGTCATAAACAATTTATATGTATAACTGATAAATGAGACCTCAAATATTACCTACGTTTAAGAGCCTTATTATAATGGACATGTTAATATTTTTGTAAGTAAATGGATCCATCGTAGTTAATATTACAAGTCTCCTAATGTAAACTATATGTCTTGGTAAAAAATAAGCATATATACTATATCGCATTTAAAAAGATAAACATAAAAAAATAAATAAGTAAACAATGTATAATCATAACATATGAATCATCGATTAAATCAGTAGATAATAAATGGTTTCCTAATTCGTGTAGATACATTGGATAAGGAGTAGCTTGGGACTTCTTTGATTTAGTTGCTTGTACTTACCTCATTTTTCTCTTCAGTGTTAAGGTGAGTTTTTGTGGCCCCTTTTTAGATATATTCTCGGGGGAAAAATGATACTCAAAGTTATTTCAAGTTTTATGCCGTGCTTAAATGTTTGTTTCTATTATTTTTGGACAATGTTGTGTATATAATGGTGTTAGGTGCACTAGTGGTTTTTGTATTGCTATGTGGTCTCATGTCTTGGGTATAATCTTTTGACATGGGAGTACTCATGTTTTAGCTCCAGCTGGTCGGCATACGTGTAGTACTTATGTGTTATGGGTGGTTACACTACAACAAAAGAGAGGACGGGCGACCAGAGTTTTGGCGGGGACGCTTCTGTCCCCGCAGAAAGTCGGTAAACGACAAAACATGTGCTGAGCTGGCACAAAGTCTCGCTGACCATTTACTAAATTTTCAACGCTCGTCCCCGCCAAAAATGTTTCACATATTTGCCAAACTTTGACCAAACTTTGGGGCGCTTAATCGTTCGCGCCTTTTTTTCCCTCTCTACCTTTCGGCCCGAAAGAAAAGATGCATATTTTTCGTTTTTGGCGGGGACATGTCCCCGCTGAAAATGTCAAACATTTTGTCTCCAAAAAGGTTAGTTTATCGCGCCAAAATTTAGCGGCTTTTTTGCGAGGACATGTCCCCGCCGAAAGTATTTCCAGCCAAATTTTCCTTTTACCCCGCCAGTTTTTTACTTATATATATCTTATGATGAAATTATCACAAAACACGTAAATTCTCACAAAAAACACACATAACAATGGATGGTTTAACGCCGGAACAGGAATGGTCAAAGGCTTTATCACACGAGCTCCTGTATAATGAAATTATACTTCATTGGAGCTGGGAAATTTTTGATGAATATGGTTCTTATGAGAACTGTGCACCGTGGCAGAGAGACAAGATTCTAGAATGGTTGAGGAGAAAGCCGTACTATTGAGAGTATTTGGAAGAGATAGATGCTGCTGAAGCTCAAGCTGCTGCTGTTGGAGGTGACGATGAAGCTAAAAGCACGTTGGACTTCGACACCGAATTTGGTAATCTGGAAAATAGAGTAACAAATCTCGAAGCTACGTTTGCACGTATCAAGGAAATGAGAGCAAGGAAGGGAAAAAATGGTGCGAGTTCCAGCAAAGCGGGAAGTAGCCGCAAAAAAAAAAAAAAAATAAACGGGTTGTTTCGTTTGGTTGTCGAGATGTTTAGTTTGAGTTGTTTCGTTTGGTTGTCGAGTTGTTTAGTTTGAGTTGTTTCATTTGGTTGTCGAGTTTTTCGTTTGAGAACTCTTGCGTGTTTTAAATAAAATGTTTTCCTTCGTGTTTGTTAATTGTGATATTGTTTCTTCAAATAAGGTCATAAACTCAAACACCCTTTTGGTGCAGGAAATAAGCAATCCCAAACACCCCTGTTTGGACAGAATAAACCAAACGGCCCTTGTGGGCTGTTGTTAACAAAACAACATAAACCAAACGGCCCTGTTTGGACAGCATAAACCAAACGGCGCCTTATGGTTGAATCTTGATGGATAAAAATATAAAGCATGTTCGACATACGTATTACTCCAACATTAAAGCGTACGAATTAAAAATATAAAGCACGTTCGACATCAGTTTTCACAACAACAACAACATTTTACTAAACAACAACAATAACACAACAAACAACAACAACGACAATAACAACAACAACAACAACAACAACAATAACAGCAACAACAACAACCTACATACGAAGATTTCCCATATCACCTAGCATGTCATTATAAAGGTCGTGAAATAAGGCAGCTGAATCAATTGTGTGTTTGTTTGGATGCATAAACACTTCTAGCATTTTATTGAGTACCATTATCTGGTGATTCAGTTTGATGCAGTTTGAGCACTCTGTATTTCCAGGACTCGATGTTGAAGGTCCTGCAGTGTAACGAGTTGGAGTTATGGATGTCTTGCGGAATGAGTTGGAGGCATTGAAGCTCCAAGAGAACCGGTCATTTTGGCTAGTCGTTCCTCTTTCCATAAAAAAAATTGCATCCAAACTCCTTTGTCCCACCCTGTTAAAGAGTAAAAAATATTATTTTTAACAGCTAACCAAATTATTTATATAACACACAAAAAAGTATGTAATTGTTCACCTTTGATAAAGGACACACATAGTATTGTTTACCAAGGGAGTAAGGTTTATGTGATTCTCGCAGAATTACGTCTCCTTGTTTACAAGGACAAGCAAAAGCTTCAAATTCCGCCATCTTCACCATGATAACAGTGTGTGTTTGTGGTTGTGAGGTTAAGTGGTTTTGAGTATAAGAGGTTGTGAAGTTGTGTGGATAAGATGTTAGTATATAAGAGCAGGTCTTGGTGGGAAATATTTGATGCCAGTATTATGGTGGGAAAGTATTGATGGGAAAGTGTATAACCATAACATCTCGGCTCATTCGTTAAACATCTCGTGTACAACCATAAAATATCGGCTCACTCGTGAAACATCTCGTGTATAATCGTAACATCTCGGCTCACTCGTTAAACATCTCGTGTACAACCGTAACATCTCGGCTCACTCGTTAAACATCTCGTGTACGACCATAACATCTCGGCTCACTCGTGAAACATCTCGTGTACAACCGTAACATCTCGGCTCACTCGTTAAACATCTAGTGTACAACCATAACATCTCGGCTCACTCGTGAAACATCTCGTGTATAACCGTAACATCTCGGCTCACTAGTTAAACATCTTGTGTACAACCGTAACATCTCGGCTCACTCGTTAAACATCTCGTGTACGACCATAACTTCTCGGCTCACTCGTGAAACATCTCGTGTACAACCGTAAACATCTCGGCTCATTCGTTAAACATCTCGTGTACAACCATAAAATATCGGCTCACTCGTGAAACATCTCGTGTATAATCGTAACATCTTAGCTCACTGGTTAAACATCTCGTGTACAACCGTAACATCTCGGCTCACTCGTTAAACATCTCGTGTACGACCATAACATCTCGGCTCACTCGTGAAACATCTCGAGTACAACCGTAACATCTCGGCTCACTCGTTAAACATCTAGTGTACAACCATAACATCTCGGCTCACTCGTGAAACATCTCGTGTATAACCGTAACATCTCGGCTCACTAGTTAAACATCTTGTGTACAACCGTAACATCTCGGCTCACTCGTTAAACATCTCGTGTACAACCATAACTTCTCGGCTCACTCGTGAAACATCTCGTGTACAACCGTAACATCTCGGCTCACTCGTTAAACATATCGTGTACAACCATAACATCTCGGCTCACTCGTGAAACATCTCGTGTACAATCATAACATCTCGGCATACTCGTTAAACATCTCGTGTACGACCATATCATCTCGGCTCACTCGTTAAACATCTCGTGTACAACCGTAACATCTCAGCTCACTCGTTAAACATCTCGTGTACGAACATAACATCTCGGCTCACTCGTGAAACATCTCGTGTACAACCGTAACATCTCAGCTCACTCGTTAAACATCTCGTGTACAACCATAACATCTCGGCTCACTCGTGAAACATCTCGTGTATAACCGTAACATCTCGGCTCACTTGTTGAACATCTCGTGTACAACCGTAACATCTCGGCTCACTCGTTAAACATCTCGTGTATGACCATAACATCTCGGCTCACTCGTGAAACATCTCGTGTACAACTGTAACATCTCGGCTCACTCGTTAAACATCTCGTGTACAACCATAACATCTCGGCTCACTCGTGAAACATCTCGTGTATAACCGTAACATCTCGGCTCACTCGTTAAACATCTCGTGTACAACCGTAACATCTCGGCTCACTCTTTAAACATCTCGTGTACGACCATAACATCTCGGCTCACTCGTGAAACATCTCGTGTACAACCGTAACATCTCGGCTCACTCGTTAAACATATCGTGTACAACCATAACATCTCGGCTCACTCGTGAAACATCTCGTGTACAACCATAACATCTCGGCATACTCGTTAAACATCTCGTGTTCGACCATATCATCTCGGCTCATTCGATAAAATCTCGTGTATAACCATAACATCTCGTGTATAACCGTAACATCTCGGCTCACTCGTTAAACATCTCGTGTACAACTGAAACATCTCGGCTCACTCGTGAAACATCTCGTGCACAACCATAACATCTTGGCTCACTCGTGAAACATCTCATTTATAACCGTAACATCTCGGCTCATTCGTTAAACATCTCGTGTACGACCATAACATCTCGGCTCACTCGTTAAACATCTCGTGTACGACCATAACATCTCGGCTCAGTCGTTAAACATCTCGTGTACAACCGTAACATCTCGGCTCACTCGTTAAACATCTCGTGTACAACCATAACATCTCGGCTCACTCGTTAAACATCTCGTGTACAACCATAACATCTCGGCTCACTCGTAAAACATCTCATGTACAACCATAAAATCTCGGCTCACTCGTGAAACATCTCGTGTACAACCATAACATCTCGGCTCACTCGTGAAACATCTCGTGTACAACCGTAACATCTCGGCTCACTCGTTAAACATCTCGTGTATAACCGTAACAACTCGGCTCATTCGTTAAACATCTCGTGTACGACCATAACATCTTGGCTCACTCGTTAAACATCTCGTGTACGACCATATAATCTCGGCTCATTCGTTAAACATCTCGTGTATAACCGTAACATCTCGGCTCATTCTTTAAACATCTCGTGTATGACCCATAACATCTCGGCTCACTCGTTAAACATCTCGTGTATGACCATATCATCTCGGCTCATTCGTTAAACATCTCGTGTACGACCATAACATCTCGGCTCACTCGTTAAACATCTCGTGTACAACCGTAACATCTCGGCTCACTCTTTAAACATCTCGTGTACAACCATAACATCTCGGCTCACTCGTGAAACATCTCGTGTACAACCATAACATCTCGGCTCACTCGTGAAACATCTCGTGTAGAACCATAACATCTCGGCTCACTCGTGAAACATCTCGTGTACAACCGTAACATCTCGGCTCATTCGTTAAACATCTCGTGTACGACCATAACATCTTGGCTCACTCGTTAAACATCTCGTGTACGACCATATCATCTCGGCTCATTCGTTAAACATCTCGTGTATAACCGTAACATCTCGGCTCATTCGTTAAACATCTCATGTATGACCATAACATCTCGGCTCACTCGTTAAACATCTCGAGTACGACCATATCATCTCGGCTCATTCGTTAAACATCTCGTGTATAACCGTAACATCTCGGCTCATTCGTTAAACATCTCGTGTAAGACCATAACATCTCGGCTCACTCGTTAAACATCTCGTGTACGACCATAACATCTCGGCTCACTCGTGAAACATCTCGTGTACAACCGTAACATCTCGGCTCACTCGTGAAACATCTCGTGTATAACCATAACATCTCGGCTCATTCGTTAAACATCTCGTGTACGACCATAACATCTCGGCTCACTCGTTAAACATCTCGTGTACAACCGTAACCATCTCGGCTCACTCGTGAAACATCTCGTGTACAACCATAACATCTCGGCTCACTCGTGAAACATCTCGTGTACAACCGTAACATCTCGGCTCACTCGTTAAACATCTCGTGTACAACCGTAACATCTCGGCTCATTCGTTAAACATCTCATGTACGACCATAACATCTTGGCTCACTCGTTAAACATCTCGTGTACGACCATATCATCTCGGCTCATTCGTTAAATATCTCGTGTATAACCATAACATCTCGGCTCATTCGTTAAACATCTCGTGTATAACCATAACATCTCGGCTCATTCGTTAAAAATTTTAAATTAATTAAAGATAATTTACAAAATATTTAAAAATAATTTTAAATGATTTAAATTAAGTATAAATGATTTAATTTTATTAGGTAAACGTGATGTAAATAATTTTAAAAAGTTTTAAATTAATAAAATATGATTTAGAAAATTTTTAGTTAAATTTAAAAGAATTAATATTTATTTTAAAAGTTTTAAATTAATTAAGGATAATTTACAAAATATTTAAAAAGTGTTTTTTTTTTCTAATTAAAATACTTTCAGCGGGGACATGTCCCCGCAGAAAGATTTTCCCAAAAATTTATTATTCCCTCGTAGCATTTACTTTATCCCGCCAAATGGTTTGGCGAAAAATTACTACTTTTAGCGGGGACGTGTCCCCGCTAAAAAGTCTGATTTAAATAAATATTTACTTTCAGCGGGGACATGTCCCCGCCGAAAGTAATAGCTAAAACTTACTCCATATTATCAGATCTAAACACTTAGCCAAAAAAAAATAAAAAAAATCACTCATCTCTCTTATCTGCTTCTGCTTCGATCTGCTTCTCCACCACAACAGCACCATCTCTACCACCACCACAACACCACCATCTCCACCACCACCACCACAACACCATCATCTCCACCACAACACCACACTCGCACCGCTGTGCACGATCGATGCCCTCTCCTCATATAATTCTTTCCTCAACCCCCCTCCTCATTTAATTCTTTCTTTTTCTCATCTCCTTTCTTCCTTGCTCCATCTCTTTTACAAACCCAGGTATTAATTTTTATGATTTTTATTAATTATTGATTTTTTTTAATTTCTTTATTTTTTGGTTATTTGTTAATTTTTGCAATGTATGTTAACTATTTTTTTAGTAATTGTGTTTTCTGATTTTTTAAAAATTTTTTGTGTTAATTATTTTTGTTCAGTCTGTTGCCGAGAATCGAGGCCGAGAACCGAAGCAAGGAGCGGAACATGCCTGCTGTCGAGACCACAACCGAGGTTTTCTTTATTATTATTATTTTTTTGTGTTTATGTGTTACCGGGGACATGTCGCCGCCAAAAGTTTATAGTGATTATTTTAGCTGTTTATATATATGGGTTGTTTGGCTGTTTATCAGTTAGTATAAACTGATAATGTGATTGTGTATGCTTAGAGACGAGTGAAAGTGGCTGAGTTACCTGCTGTCGAGACTAGCTAGGGCTGTTTGGAACTACTTTTAGATTTAGGTTTTAGTTGAGTAACATATAGGAGATGCTTGATTGAGATTGTGTGATAGATCAGTTGATTTCAATCGTTTAGGTTTAGTATATATTGATGATTTGTTGAGTGTACCTTATAAAACATATACAGTACTGCTCGAACAACTCGCCTAATAGTGTGAGATTTTGGGCCTCTACAATTAAACAACCTAACGTGTACAAATTTCTAATCTTGCAAGTAACAATCATCCACATGTTTTTTTTTTTTTTTTTTTTTTTTTTTTTTTTTTTTTTTTTTTTTTTTTTTTTTTTTTTTTTGTACATTAAATTCTTATATTTGTAAACTTTTGAATTGTAGGTTATTTTGAGATTCATTCACTAGCCGGGATTCATTCACTTTCCCTCATCAGTACGTTTCTAGAATTATAATATTTTGTTTTTGAATTTGATTTTAAGATGTTAGTCGTTTGTTTATAATTATATGGAATTTGATTGTGTTAGACTATTGTTAATGATTTTAGGAATTTAGTGATTAATTTCGGAAAGTCCCCGTCCGAAGTTAATCATCCCATAGAAAACCCGTCCGAAATTTATTTATTAGAAATTAATTTCGGAAAGTCCCCTGTTTGGGACTGCTTTTTGAATGTTTTGTCTCATTTAGGATATGAATGCGTATAATTGATTTACTATTTGTGAAAATTTCGACAGTGTTTCCCCTTTACTCCTACGAATATGTCTTTAATGCACATATTTGGGGAGTTGAGGGGAAATGCTGCCGAAATTTTCTCAAATAGTAAATTCAGTTATACGCATTCATATATGAGACGAAACATTCAAAGAGTGGGTTAGGATTGCCTTCCATAGTTGGATTAGGTGAACAAAACGCACAACTCGTGATTCCACCTTTATGTATTTATGTGTAGATTTTTTTGAACATGTTTAATTCTAAATAATTATTTATTGCATCATTAAAACGCAGTTATGCCAATTGATAAGAGTTGGGTCTCTAAACCTCGTGTTAGCCTCGAATTTCTAAAAGGTCTTAGAGCTTTTTGCGAGTATTGCAAGTCCTTTGTGAATATTGACGGGAATGTAAAATGTCCATGTAATTATTGTCATAACTTTGGTTGGATAAAGTACGAAGATTTGTTTGGTCACATACACTCATACGGTTGGGACAGTAATACCCAACACGAATCATCATGGGAGTGATATGGCTGAGTTCCTTCATGATATTTGTCCGAATAACGAACAAAATGAGCCAACTGAAGGAAATATTGGCGAGACAAGCAACGAGCCAACTCCTCAACGTAACGAGTTTGAAGAGTTACTCGCCACTGCCAACGAGCCACTATACCCGGGCTGTAATTGGATGTCTTCATTGGACTTTATGGCAAAGTTTACGAACATCAAGGTCAAAGGTAAAATGAGTGACACCACATTTAACGAAACCCTTAAATTTCTCAAAGAATGTTTCCCACCCGCTCTAGGATACAAAATCCCATCGTCATACTATGAAATAAAGAAAACATATAAAACGATCGGGTTAGGATACGAATCCATACATGCTTGTGTAAATGACTGTTTTTTATATCGGGGGGCCGGTAATGAAGATTTGCAGAATTGTCCCATCTGCGATGCTAGTAGATGGAAAGACAAGAACACACTGGGGAAGAAAGTTCCTAACAAGGTGTTGCGTTATTTTCCTATCATTCCTAGACTACAGCGTTTGTACAAGTCTAAACACACTGCAAAACATATGACTTGGCATGCTTCTGGGCAGTCTACGGAGGACGGTAAGATGCAACACCCGGTTGATGGTCAATTATGGAAGAAATTTGACATGAAGTATTCAAAAGAATTTTCGTATGAAAAAAGAAACATCCGATTAGGGTTGGCTGCTGATGGTTTCAATCCGTACGGCAACCTTAGTCAGTCTTACAGCATGTGGCCGGTCATATTAACAACATACAATACGCCTCCCTGGATATGTATGAGAGAGACTTCTCTTATGTTGACGTTGTTAATTCCGGGCCCTAAATCACCCGGGAAGGACATAGATATTTACTTGAGGCCTTTGATTGAAGACCTAAAGATTCTATGGAAAGATGGAGTCATGACTAGGGATGCTGTCACTGGCACTGAATTCTGTATGAGAGCAGCGCTTTTATGGACTATCAATGACTTTCCCGCTCGAAGTAGTTTGTCTGGGTGGAGTGGGCAAGGTTACTTGGCTTGTCCGACATGTAATATAGACACTCCATCTGTTCGCGTGTTAGGCAAAACCGCTTATGTTGGTCACATAAGATTCTTAAAAACGACCAATAAACGGCGGAAAAATAAACGGGCATTCTATACTCAGGTCGATGATCATAGACAACCTCCTAGAAAATTTACCAGTGATGTCATCTTGAATCAACTTAGGAGATTGCCTAAACGTATCCCGGGGAAACATCCAAGTTTTGGGGGTGCGAAGAAAAAACGTGATCCTGTTCGCGAATTGAATTGGACCAAAGTATCCATTTTCTACGAGCTAAAGTATTGGTCTTTTCTTACACTAAAACACAATTTAGATGTCATGCATATCGAAAAAAATGTGTGTGAGAGTGTGTTGGGTACTTTGTTAATGAATGACAAATCAAAAGACACCAACAAGGCAAACAAGACTTAGAAAATTTGCAAATTCGTGAAGAGTTGTGGCTCGTCAACAAAGGAAACGGGAAGTGCTCTAAGCCACATCCCACGTACTCTTTCACAGTTGAAGAAAGAAAACAATTTTGTCAATTCATCAAAGGTACACGTTTTATTTCAAAATTTATTTGTTCCAATTCTATTCGCGTATCCATTTCGACGACTTACTTTAATATCATGATTTTTTTGTCAATTCATCAAAGGTGTTAAACTACCTGATGGGTTCGGATCTAACTTCAAGCATAAAGTGACCGACAATGATAGCAACATAACAGGCTTGAAGGCTCATGACTGTCACATAATGATGCAGCGGTTGCTTCCTGTTGGACTTTAAAATTACTTGAAGGACCAAACCACCGCAACACCAATAATCGAGCTTTGTTCATTCTTCAAACAAATATGCGCTCGAACTTTGATGGTGGATGACATGTTGAAAGCTAAAGAGCAACTCATCAATATTTTGTGCAGTTTCGAGCAAATACATCCTCCTGCTTTTTTTGACATAATGATTCACTTGGTTATTCATCTACCCGAAGAGGCTATTGAAGGCGGGCCTGTTTACATGAGGTGGATGTATCCGTTTGAAAGATACATGAAAAAGCTCAAGAATTATGTCAGAAATAAAGCTAAGCCCGAAGGTTCAATAGCGGAGGGTTATATTGCTGATGAAGCATTAGCTTTCTGTTCGCATTATTTTCGGGGTGTTGAGACGAGATTTAATCGTCCTGACCGGAATGAGGACGGTCTAAGCCCAACAAGTCAATTTCAGGTGTTTCGATCAATCTGTAAACTGAATGGCAAGCAATCATTGATCTGGGTTCAACCAGACACAATGCAGAAAGTAGTATGGTATGTACTACACAACAGTCATGAAATCGACCCGTATGTGAACGAGTACGAGAGGTACGCGTTTTATTTCAAAATGTGTTTTACGTAAGTTATTATTCGACGACTTATTCTAATATCATGAACATTTACAGGGCATTTCCTGGCAATGATATACAAGAAGGATTTCCTCGCTGGTTTGGGAGCAAGGTAGACTTATTGTATGTATTACCCTGTAAAAATAACGACTATTACTCATCTATATCTATTCTTAACTTTTTCATAGATTCGTGAATTAAAAGTAAAGGATGACCCAAGTTGTACTTCCGAGTTATTCGCTTCGGCTTGTGGACCAGCATGCACTGCAGTCTCAGTCGACTCTTGCGTAGTCAACGGTGTGAAGTTTATCGTACACGGCCGTGATTTACGTCGTTCAACTCAGAACAGCGGAATTTCAACTCCTAATCCTAGTGGAGGAATGTATTATGGCCAGCTTGAAGAAATTCTCGAGTTTTTGTATGTTCCGTTCAAGGTTGTGCTGTTCAAAGTCAAATGGTTTGACACTAATAACGAGGGTCGCATAAAACGTTGTACGTATAGAAATAACATTACACAAATTATGACAGACCATGTATCGTTTCAAAATGAACCATACATTCTTGCAACACAAGCAACACAAGTCTTTTACCTTGATTTCCCGGGTAAACGTGATAGTTGGAAGGCCGTCCAAGATTCTTATCATCGAAAGATTTGGAACCCGGATATCATCGTGGTAGAAGACAATCAAGATGTTGTACATGACAACAACTCATCACATGTCACACTCTCTGCTGAGTTGGATAAGTTGAATTATAGCACCATAGATATAGATGTCCAGCCAGCGGAAGTTGAGGCACCACCAGCACCAATTATCACTGATGTCGACGACGACGATGATATTGATTATGATGACCACATTCCTCATGATTTAGCATCTGATCATGAAGACCACGTCGATGGTGAAGATGAAGCTGGCACTAATAATGATGATTTTTATCTTAGTGATGTAGGAGATTGATCTCAAATTGTAATTTGTTAAACGACACTTATTTGAATGAAATTGTTATCGAGTTGTTAAATGTGTTTATTTATTTATTATTATCTTTTTTGGTATATATTGTTATTTATTTGAATGTGTGTATATATATGCGTATATGTGTTTCTTCACTAATTTCTATGTTCTAGTACAGATGGCGGATGTCGTAGCTACGAGCCATGGTGGTGATGGAGGTCACGAGCCACCCCGCCGTCCCGGGAGGAGGATAGGCACCAACTGCGAGCGTAAGAATTTCTCTATTATTTTAATTAAACTTGATCATTATTTGAAATTGATAACTTGTTATTTTATGTCACCATCACTTTAATTTGATTACTTGCAGGCTCTAATTCGAGAGCTCCCAGGCCTAAGCCTACGAAGCCTGGGTCGAAAATAGGGAAAGGCGGGAAGGTGGTTCGCGGTACCACCAAGAACGAAGCCTTACACGCCATGAGGAATGATACAGGGCGCCCGGTCTCGATCAGATTTACTAGGAATGCCAAAGGCATGTGGCAGCATGTAGGCCTTCACGCTTCGTGGTTCTCGAACTATGTCGGGAGCTTGATACGGGAAACCATTCCACTGTATCACGATTCGTGGGATGATGTTCCAAAGGCCAAGAAGGCACACGTGGATAACCGGCTCCACGTAAGTTTTTTTTTTATCTTTTATTTTTTTATTATTGTGTTTATTTATTTAAATTTGTATATTTATTTTAATTATATTTTATTGCAGCATTTCTTTGATCTCACCCCCACCTTGCCGGTCCAAATGGAGACGATATTGTCGCTAGTATCGAAGCTTACCTGAAAAAGATATACAATGACAACAAGTACAAGCACAAGAAGAAACATTTTACAGAGGCAGGTGGGGTCGAGAAAGTGGACGAGATCAAGGCAAAGCGTCCCGAGAACATGGAGGATGAAGAATGGGAGAGGCAGGTAAATTTCTGGATCGACACGTACTTTGTTATTATTATTATTATTATTATTATTATTATTATTATTATTATTATAATAATAATAATAATAATAATAATAATAATAATAATAATAATAATAATAATAATAATAATAATAATAATAATAATAATAATAATAATAATAATAATAATAATAATATTTCATTTATATAATAGTTTTTATTATTTATAATAAGCAGATTGAGCACTGGAGCGACCCGAAGAAGTTGAAGATCGGGGAGATCAACAAGCAAAATAGGAGCAAAATGAAGACTGCCTAGGGGTGTTATCGGGTCGGGTTGAGTCGGGTTTGGATTTTTTAAAAACTCACCCGACACCCGACCCGATAAGGAATCGGGTTATCGGGTTCGGGTGGTAGTCGGGTCGGGTTATGTCGGGTCGGGTGATTCGGGTTATCGGGTGACCCGATTAACTTCTGCATTAAGTGGTATAATAGTTGTATCTATGAATTATTAAGTGGTTATGCAGACAAATTAGGGAAGCAAGCAAGCTTATAATTAAGCAACTCCTGTATAATGTATATACTATAAAACAGAATTTGTCCACTTGTTGCCTTAATTTTTTATTTTATAGATAGAATATATGTTTGATTGGAATTTGGTTGCATTCATTGGCATGTGCACACACATGCAACTACTTGTTACCAACTGGGATGTGGGGGTGAGGTGGGATGTCTTTTTCACAGCTCATGCACAATGCACAACAAGTGACAATAAAAGCGAGACTTGGAACATTTGTATTTGTAAACTAAAGTGTCTATCTTCTTCTGCAAATTACTAACGAGATTTATGCTCAGTTTCGTCTATGACCCTTATAAAGATATGAAAATGCAGTTATACAGTAGGGGTTGTAAAAAGCCAATAGCTATATGGCAGTCATAATTGGTCATAGGAGATGCAGGTAAACTTTGACATAAGTATGCAGTCATAATTGGTCATAGGAGATGTCGGGTCTTATCGGGTTAACCCGATAACCCGATAACATTTTTTATTTAACCTGAACCCGACCCGATAACACTATCGGGTTATCGGGTCGGGTCAAAACAACCCGACTAAATTTTTGGACCCGATTAGACCCGACCCGATTAGCCTTATCGGGTTCGGGTTCGGGTCGGGTCAACCCGATCCGAATGACACCCCTAACTGCCACCCTTCATGGATCACATTCCTTAGCCGTCATAGCTGATAACTTCGTAAGACACTTTTTAATCATTTTATTTATATATATAGTGTTGGGTGAGTATTGATTGATTTTATTTAAAAACAGTTGAGCTCCCCCTCCCCCGACTACGAGGATACTAGAGACCATATCGACATGTACAGACACACCCATACCAGAGACGGCATCTGGGAGTCTGAGGAGGTCGAATCCAGATATGTAAGTATAATTTATTTCCAAAAACTCACCAACATTAATGCAATATAATAAATAACGACTTTTTTTTTTTTTTTTTTTTTTTTTTTTTTTTGTAACTAAACAGAATGAGATGATCCGGCTGCGGTCAGAGAGCACCTCCTCTGGGACGCGTATGTCAGATACGGATATCTTGCGCCAGGTGATCGGCGGCAAGCAGAGGGGACATATTCCTGGCATAGGTCCAGTTTTACCTGGCGGTGGTCACAGGCCGACTCTCAGCTCCTCACGAGCTAGTGAGGAAGCCTCCTCATCCTCACTATGCGAGACCGTGACGCAGCAAGGGAACACGCTGCAGATGATTCTGGATTGGGCGAGGAGACAGTCGGGCTTTCCTGAGGAGCTAGCAGCGGGATTGCCGGGGACATCAGGATCCCAGAATGCGTCGGCGGGTGAGTCTAGACCTACAGGGGAGGGTAGTCGGGGAGCTGGGGGTACTGGGGGTAATGGGGATGGTGGGGAGAATGGGGATTAGTGTATGGGTCGGATGGGTCACTTTATATTTGTTTTGGGTTATTGGACATAGTTGTGTAGATTTAGATGGATTATTATGTGTTAGGATTCCCACTAAATTGTTCCTGGCTAGCTTATGTATAGTTTTGTAGAATATCATGTGGATCATGGTTTTTGAACCGTTTTTGGCGAATTTGGATTCATATGATTATGTTTAGCGAATTTGGATAGTTATTGTAAAAACAGGTTTTATGTTTAGCGAAGTTGGCGAATTTGGATTAATATTATTTTTAGCGAATTTGGGTTTAATTTGGTGTTGTTGTATATGTTTAGCGAATCTTTGTTGGCGAATTTGTTGTTTTGGCGAAGTTGTTGCAATGGGGAAAATAGCAGGTTTTAGTTGCTGCATTTGGTAGGTTTTTTCTGCACCAATTGCGGAAAAAACCTGGAATTACCCATTTTGCAGCAATATGCTGCAAAATGGGTCAGAGGATTTTGGCGGGGACATGTCCCCGCCAAAAGAAAGAAGCAGATTTATATTTAAAAAATTATTGGCGGGGCGCCGAAAACACTTGATTAATTAATTTTTAAATTAGTTAAATACATTTTCTGCGGGGACATGTCCCCGCCGAAAAAACTTGATTAATTAATTTTTTAATTAATTTTCTCAGTTTTTGGCGGGGACATGTCCCCGCTGAAAACCCTTGCCACGCTGGACAATCTTTGACCGGCTAGAAGACGGTGGGACCCACAAGTCACCGCCCAAAGTTGGAAAAAGTCCCCGCCGAAAGTATCAGCGACCAGCTTTGGGCGACGACGTTTCGGCGGTGACATGTCCCCGCGGAAAGGGTATTGGCGGTGACATGTCCCCGCCGAAAGGGAAAAAATGTCACCGCCGAATGTGGTGAATGTTGTAGTGTTACTCGATTAGCCAAATGGGTGGTTACCCGATTAGCCAAGTGGGTGGTTACCCGATTAGCCCGATGGGTGGTTACCTAATTAACCCGATGATTATGATATAACTGCTTGCCCTACGCTTTATTATTATTATTTGCACACTTGTCCTATTTATATATCATGCACGGTAAATCTGGTTTTATTTACTTTAAACCTACGAACTCACCAACTTTATGTTGACATTTTAGAGTATCATTTTCAGGTGATCGATAGTTGTATTTTGAAGGAGCATGCATATTGAGGCCATACATTGTTCTCATATTAAAGACCGAGTGGTTTGTCCAAGACCTTTTTCTAAAGACATAAATTTGATAAGATTAAGACTTGTGTTTTCATTATTCAGTTTTGTATAAAAAAAATCTTATTGTAACATTGTAACTTATTTCCTAAATCAATTATGGTGTTGTTCTACTATCTTATGCGATGTTACATTTTTGTTGCACCTCGTGTTTCCGCTCTTAGCGGGGTGTGACAGAATGGTATCAGAGCCTAAGGTTATAGAGAATGCCGGTTTCCTAAAAATAAATAAAAAAACCTCAACTATAACCAAACTAAAGCATTTTGTAAAACCCCGAACATGGTACAAGTGAGCTAGCCCGAGCATTTCATCATTATTCATAAATTATGCATAGCCTGATCAACTATGCCTAATTCAGGAGGAATCATGGAATGATGGGGGTAGTTACCTTGAATCATGTTTGGTTGGACCCAAAACTTAGGTCACCTGAAAATGCATCAGTCCTGTGCATGTGTCTTTGCATTATATGATTTATGTGTTAGTGTTTGTGCTGATATACATGCTATTATATACAGTTGTTGCATTGAGACGACTACTAGAGTTTATGGATGCTTTGTTTCTGTCATGCTTTGTCCGGTTTATTACACTTTGCTTATTAGTATGCCTATATATATCAGTCATGCTAGTTGATCATTATTTTGGATGCATGCCAACAATGCGTTGTTGGAAGATCATTATTGGATACATTATTTTGGTTCATGCTAACGGTCTGAGCTCCAGATTAAGGTTAAGCCCCAGTTGGTAGTTGACTTGTTGGAAGGTCAAATTGGTTATACTTTAAAATGCTATATCAAACATGCTATTTCGGCTATTCTAAATACTAATTTGGATACATGATCACCTAATTATTTTCCTATACCATTAGTTCATAGAATTATATGTGCATCTATTTATGTAATTGCTTATGTTGCCCCTATTTGTTCTCATTCATATGAGAATTTAACTTTTATAAGGGATTGTTTCGGGTGGATTATTTCATGAGGTGATAGGAAGATTGATTCTTGCATGGCTTAGAGTGAGACCTTAAGCATTAACTGTAAGGATTTCTAATATTTCTATTTGAGGCATTCACAATTTGATTCCGGATTATGTTGCATTGCTTGGGATATTTTGCCCAGTTTGGGAGACTATTTGGGTTTATTATATGACTATGTAGTTGTGGAATCGAATAACCGTGATACAAATTCCCTACTTGCATTAGGTGTCTTCATGACATTAGTATGCAAGCCTGAGTACACCGCATTCTTAGCCAATGATTCAAATTACATCATCAGTTAACCTTGGAACAACCACTAGACAGCGTAATAGCAATTAGTGGATTTGCCACATGGTTAGGGCCTTGGAAACTATAAGTAGGATAGTTGGACTCATAAGAAAGCGTATACTTTCTGTTGGATTATTAGTGTTGACCGTGATGATAGTGTTGCTTAGTTGTTAGTGTTTCGGAGATGGTGCTAAATTAGATAAGTCAAAATCTGTTGGTCAAAATTTGTACAAGTGAAACATTTCCTTGGAAACCTTATAAAGAATAATGAATCTGTTTTTACTTAATGTTTAAACGCACTTGAAAACCTAAAGAAAATTTCCCAGTCGATCCTTTTATTGATCCCATTCAAGTGGTGCAAAGGGGGTGCAATGAAGGATTAAAAAGGATGATTTATGAAGGGTGACAAGGGCTAAACCCATCTGTGTTGATCGTGTATATTCTGAGTTCGAGAAGGGTAGTTTTGGTTCGAATAGGATAGTTCTTTCGGGGTAAATTCTGGTCACTTGTTCTTGGTTCCTGTCCAGTCGACATTGTTCTTGGTTCCTATATCAGTTGACACTGTTCTTATTTCTTGTTCAGTCGACCCAAAGGTACCTCTATCCTTAATCTTGTTTCCTCTCGACACATGTGCATAAAATTTTGATAACATGTAATCTAAAACAGTTGGGTCGACCTAATAAGAATACAAAAGAAAGGGGTTATATGATCACATGAAATCATGGAAATAGATTGCAAAATATGTCGAGTTTGTTTCCTGTTTTTGTTTCTGAATCCGTAGCAGCTATACATCTTAAATCTAGTAATTAAAATATTTTTGCTCTCCTAAATCACCTAAAACTAACCTAAAACAAGCCCTAAAAATCTGTTGTATTTGATCATTAAAATGGCAACCGAAAAGAGAAACCCTAGGATGTATATTAACTTGAAATCTATGATTTTATGTGGAGGTTTCTGTTTTGTTTTGGCTCGGGGTGATGGTGTGACCTTGGTATGAACATTTGAACATGTTAAGATTATAGTCAAATGCAGGTCTTGTGTTATCTAAAGTTCACATGGGCGTTTGTATAGGTAAACATGTCATTCAATGGTCTAAAATGGAATTATGAACTGGACAGTTTTGGAACCTGAATATATGTGCATTATAACTCAAGTTTTATAAGTGGTTAATACTGGATTTTTGGTTGTAAACCTAGTTTAAGGTCTTAGATAAGTTCTCCAATTGGTTTGGAATGAATTGGAGTCGTATTGATCATGTTTATGAATTTATAGGATCATATGTCAAACCTGAGTTTTGGGAACTCAAACATCAGTCGGTGTTTATGAATTTTCATTTTCAAACCATAAGGAACTGGGAGCTCTCCTTTTACAGGAATGATATTTAGTTTATTTGTGACATCCTGGAAATTTTATGGATTTTTATGAAGTATTGAAATGGGTATACTAAATGCAAACTTTCTGTATACAGGTGCAGTTAAGTTTCTGAATAGGTCTGGTAAAGATGAATTTTAAATAGTACTTGTGATGGGTAATAAAATCTATAAAAATTTGTCAAGGTACTTAACTGAGATAGGAATTACTGAGAATTAATTCAGAATTTTCTGAGTTGAGTTAGCAGGTATGAAAAATCATAAGAATGGGGTTCAGATTCACTAATATGTACTAGTTAACTGATATAATAGGCGTTGTGGGTGGTGAGAAAATTTGGGTTATATGTGTCAAAAAGGAAGGGATGTGCATGTATTGATTCGGGTATACATAAGGCTGAGATCATGGTCGAGTGTGAGTAGTTATGGCGTTAAATATAGGGCTATGAAAAACTGGATTTGTACGTGTAAAATGGGAAAGGTTAGGGTGTGTCGGTGTTGTTATTTCATGTGAATAAAAGGGTGTAATTGATATGAGTAAAAATCATTCCTTTATCATACCACAAACATCTTTGGATCGAATGGTACTTAAACTAGAAGAGAATAGAATGGAAATAAGATAGAAATGAAAGAAAGAAAAGAATAGAAGTGGTGACAGTAGAGAAAGAGTAAACTGAAATATGTGTATATTAGATTAGATAAAGATAAAGAGATACAAGAGAGAAATACACACACTCCCACCTTTACACTTCTAAAGCACACTAACAAATGGGGTAGGAGTGTGTGCTAAATACAAAGCATGTTGCCCTAAACATTGTGGATGGGCTTTGAGATGGGTTGGATGGGCTTGTGTTGGACTTGGACTTTTCCAAGCAATACATGGACTATAACACATACACTTCTAGTTTAGTCCAACACAAGCCTTTCTAAGACTATTTTGTTACATAAAATCGACACACACACTAAAGGATAAATGACCATCACTTCAATATAAATTTAAAGCTAACAATCCCCCCCTAAGGGATGGTCATTCAAACGATGCACCACGTAATTGGTCTTTTAACTTCAATGTCTTGAACTTTGTGTGTCGATGTAGAATAGTCTTTGTTCCTTGATTCTTCATGCTATGTGATCTTCAAAGAATTGACTTTTGATTGATCTTTGCCTTGCTCAACATCTTCATGTATTCATAGCGTTGACGTTGTAGATGTTGAAACGTATGATGATGGTGAATGGACTTTCGTCAGTACCTGCATAAGACAGTTAGCAATAAATCGTCCAGCGCTTATAGGTTCAGATTTCGAGATCGTTAACAGCATAGTGTGAAAACTTTCTCTAATCTTTACCAAGGCCGTTGAGAGCCTCTGAGGTATACCGAAGTATCACTTCAAGACTGTAGACCGTTTGAAGCGAGTAACCATCATGTCACAAGGCAAGATCCTTAGATCTCATTAAGACTCATACAACTTGTATTCTTTTAGATGAACACAAGAGTATTGCATAGGAAGTGTTCCTAAGAGATCTTTTGATGAATCTCATGTCTCTAGACTCAATAATGTGCGTTTTAGTTTTAGTCATCGGAGGCATGGAGCAGAGTGCCACCTTTTCAATATCAACACATCTCGGAGTGAGAGGTCAATAGATTATGTAGTGTTCTCCGTGAGAAATGAAACAAATATCTTTTGAGAGATATCTGAGTGGATAGGAGGGGTGGTGCATTGCGTTACTGGGTCCATGACGTCTTGTCTTCAATATCAGTATCACCTAAGTGAGTACCCATAGCAGATGTATTGACCCGGTTTCTGACTTAAGTTTTCATGGAGGGCTATTTCTTTTCACCCTTTCATTAAACTTTTCTTTTTCATTCTTCAACCCCTTCTTTCTTCTTTCTCATTTACTCCTTTTTTCAATCTTACCTAAGGACTTCTAATTCTAATCTATTGGAATTGTCCTTGGGTAGATTCCTCAGGCTCTGGCGGATCATTGGACATAACCTAACCATAATCACCTTATTACTCCATGATTATCCTAGATTTGTTGATCACTTGCCATAAAACCTTTTGTGAAAATCTCTCAAAGTGTTTATGACTCAAACAATTTAGATAACACTTCGAGAGTTTTGCATTTTCTGAAATACTCCCCCTTCACATGTGCATCTGAGATTTCAGAAAGAATTGCACATGTTGGGTAGAGATCGCACATTTTTGAAATGATCGATTTTCATTTAATATGACCATTGCGAGACACGTTTACATTACTAGTTAGACTAGCTTGAAATTATTACCCGTCCCGGTCATATCAAAAGATCATCTCTCGAATTGGTACATTCTACTCAGACAAGTCCTTTGCGAGACACGTTTAGATCAATGGATAACCATCTTGAAATTATTACCCGTCCCGGACTAGTCTTTTCGATTACTGACATTTAGCTTTCGTCAATTCGAGGGTTCATGCTGAGTCTTTTTGGAGAGCTCTTTTTGAGATTGCTTTTGATCACATTTTAA